>OY759264.1:17991641-18286641 GCA_963662155.1 Lamellibrachia columna | reverse complement strand
TGGAATTTGTCGTTTTTGCTAACTTATATATTAACTTACCTTGATTACTGATCGGTACACCGATGAAGTATAACATAAAGACCCAGACGGGAGAAACCTGAACGCAGATTAAATTTATATTTCCCTCCCTTTCGGTCAAGGCCCTACGGCCAACAAGGCTACCGTATGTTTTAACTGAACTTAGCTTGTTAGACGCACTTGCTCGGGTATCAACACCTAGCGTGACATATACATACACGCTATCTATCCATCCATAGGCTTTTTAAGGGACGCTGAACTTTATGATCTAGAGTCGCCCTAGATCGTAACGCCAGTCGAACAGACAAGTTGACTTGTCTGAAGCTCCGTCCTGCACAAATCAACGTCATCCGTTGCACAGCCTTCACGAGTTCTTCTTGTAGCTATTCAGATTTTATATAAATATTATTGTCATTATTATTTATTTATTAAAATAGAGCCGCCTGTTTTAATATAATAATTTTAGTACGCTTTACGTTATTTTATCTTATTTATTCCGTAATTTTGCTTTACATCCTCGCCACTCGAGGACCCACTTAGCTTCACAACGATACTGGGAATATCATGATCTAGTCATGTCTCAAACGCCAAGAAAACATTGGAAACCCAGTATAAGTCTGCTTAATGTCAATGCACAGTCAATCAGTGCAAAGAAGCTTGAATTCCAGTATATGGCAGAGGACGCAAAACTTGACATCATAGTTGCATGTGAAACTTGGCTCAAGCCCAATATCAACAGTAGCGAATTCATGCCATATGGGTATGACCCTCCTTTCAGGAATGACAGAGCGGATGGTTATGGAGGGGTCATGATTGCCATCAAGACTGGACTTCTCGCGGAACGCATATCTATAATGTCACCGTGCGAGATGGTAGGAGTGAAAATTTAGACCGCACAGCCACACCCTCTTGTAGTACTCGGAGTTTACAGACCAACAGACAACAACTCTGATTACACAAACTGTATGTGCGATGCCATATCAAGCATAGCCAAGAAATTCCCAAACAGCCCCCTGTGGATTGCAGGAGACACAAACCTCCCAGCTGTCAATTGGCAAGCAAACACCATATCGAAACATCAGTACACTAAATAGATAAATGAACTCTTCGTCGACACATTTGCTATGCTGGGCTTATCACAGATGTTCATCTTCCCGACAAGACTTGACAACACCCTAGATGTCTTCCTAACAAATCGATCTTCCCCCGTCAACAGATGCGAGCCAATACAAGGGGTCAGTGACCAAGACGCAGCAGTCTACGCAAACTCGGACATCGTGCCAAAAAGACAAAGACCTGTCCAGAGGAAGATCCACATCACATATGGAAGAAAGCAGACACTGAAATGACCAAGGAAGATCTAGCTGCTTTTGCTGAAGAGATGCAAACCCGATACAACTCGGACACACCTGTGGAAACATTGTGGGCTTTATTTACAGCCAAATGGCAAAGCGTATTGGCCAATAACATTCCAACAAAACTGTCTTCCCATCGCTACAACCAGCCCTGTGCCAACGGCAAGATAAGAAACTTGTCTAGAAAGAAAAAGAAATACTACAAGAAGGCCCAGCGAAACAAGTTTGACCAGGACATGGCAAAGTACCGGGCTACCAAGAAGCTGGTTCAATCAGAGTGCTGCAAGGCGTATTACCAATACATTAACTCCATGATAGGAGAAAGCATCCATAATGGGGGCAATCTGAAGAAGGTTTGGTCTTTCATCAAAAGCAAGAAAAACGACAACAGCGGAGTAGCCCCACTCAAGAAGAATGGCATTGTCCACAGCGATAGCCAGACTAAAGCTGATATTCTTAACACCCAATTCTCATCGGTCTTCACGAAAGGAGGCATGAGCAACGTGCCGAACATTGGAACTAGCAAATACAATGTCTTGCCAGATATCACAGTATGTGAAACTGGCGTGAGAAAACTCATCGAAGCAGTTAAACCCCATAAAGCCACTGGACCTGATGCGATTCCTGCCAGGCTCATGAAAGACTATGCCGCTGAGATTGCACCAGTACCGACGGTCGTCTACCAGGCATCCCTTGATCAAGTGACCGTGCCGGTAAATTGGAAACATGCCTGGGTTATTCCAGTCTACAAGAAGGGAGATAGAGGTTTACCATCAAACTAAAGACCTTTCTCTCTAACGAGCATTTCCTGCAAACCCTGGAACACATCATACACAGCAACTTCATAGACCACCTGATAAACCTCAACATACTAACTGACTATCAGCATGGCTTCCGCAAACGTAGATCTTGCGAAACCCAGCTCATCCAAAGAACAGTTGATGGCCTAGTCAAGAGCCTCCATGATGCTGGAGAGATCGACGCTGTGCTGCTGGATTTCTCTAAAACATTTTATAAAATGTCTCATCCCCATCTGGCAGCCAAACTATATCATTACGGCGTGCGAGGAAATACATTGGACTGGATCCAAAGTTTCCTGAGTAACCGTACCCAAGAAGTAGTCCTCGAAGGCAAAAGGTCATTCAAAGCTGCTGTCACCTCAGGCGTTCCACAGGGCACATTTCTCGGCCCCATTATCTTCCTGTGTTACATCAATGACCTCTCGGACCAAGTATCCTCCATTGCACGTCTATTTGCTGATGACTGCCTCCTGTACCGGAACATCAACGCAACAGCTGACGCAGATAAATTACAAGATGACATCGACAGGTTGCAGGAATGGGAGGCAGACTGGTTGGTGGAGTTCAACCCAGACAAGTGCGAGATTATCAGAATCACCAACAGAAGGAAGAAGAAAGTAGTCAGCTGCTACTCGATCCACGGGAAAGCTCTGAAGGAGGTCACTGGCGCCAAGTACCTTGGAGTAACCAACGACAGGAAATTAACATGGAATGACAATATCGACAACATAACAAAAAAGGCCAACAACACCAGGGCTTTTTTACAGCGCAACATCAGCAGCTGCCCCCAAGCCATCAAATCGCGGTGTTACCAGACCTTTGTAAGGCCTATTGTGGGGTATGCGTCGACGGTGTGGGACCTATCCACCGAAATGTACACCAAAGCAGTTGAGAATGTCCAGCGACAAGCAGCCCGCTTCGTAATGAACGACTACCGGCGACGCAGCAGCGTAAGGAACATGCTTGAGAGTTTGGAATGGAAGTGACTAGAGAGAAGACGAGCTGATGCCAAGTTGATGATGCTGTACCGCATCAACCACAAACTGGTTGATGTTACAACGAAGTCACTCGCCGCCGCACCAGCACGCACCAGAGGCAGCGCTTATCGCTTCTACCAGACTTTCACCCGCGTCGAAGCCTACAAATTCTCATTCTTCCCAGCGCCATCAGACTATGGAACAAGAGCACACAAAAATTAGTTAGCCAACCGTCAGTAGAACGGTTTAGACAGTGTCTTCTCACCATGCCAACATAGAACAATTATACAGTCCTTATTATTATATATCATATAGTCCATGCACTAATTTATTGCTTAACTACGCAAACGCGACATATTCTGACCAACACGGACCAGAACCAGCACTACATCACCAGCTCCCACGCAATAGTGATCACGGCTCGAAAATACTCTAGCCACATTTATATGTGGCTAACATAGAGTCCTGAGCTTAAATGGAAGAAGAAGAAGTGATGCATGTTTCAATACGTCACACAGCTGCATCGTCTTCTGCAACACGTCTTTTCCTAACATCCTTTGGTCTGTGGTTTGTAGCTGCATGCATTCGATTGTCCAGACATATCCTTGCACAAACGCAAGTATTCACCTCAGTCAGTCCTAAGTACCATCCATTTAAGAACTGCTCCATGATTCAGTGTGATTCACAATTCCATAAGTATCTGGCATAATTTATCCTGTCATATGCTGCAAACCATGGCATCATCTCTTGCAAACACTGAATGTGCAAGTTCCAACCAGCCTCTCTGGTGGACCGAATAAATTGCAAGATCCACAATATCAATGTATGATGACCAGAACTTTTCATTTGGTCCAAGTGATGAGCAAAACTCTGTTAAACGCTGGTTTGCCATTGTGAAGATTTCAGATGTCAACAGTACGTGCATTGTTTCTGGACATGGATTATGTCATGTCTTGCCAGGGAGACCATGTCTAGAAGTGGTTCTTTTTCTGTGTTCCACTGCAGAAACATGGCCTAACGAAGTCGACCAATGCCTTCTGCAGCCAACTTGTGTACCTTGACACCTCTGTTGTGATGGTGACCATCAAGTGTAGCATCAACGGAACCTGTTGCTCAGATATCTGACTCGATCAACACATCTCGCAATCCTGCGCTACCAAAGCGACTCCCAATGATTGCCATGAAATGGATGATGATATGTAACGCACCCAAGCGCAACACAATTATCTCAAGCCTGTCATGCAAAGGGGAATTGTATATCTCAAAAGCATTGGCATACACAGCCTGGTCACAAACCACAACCACTGAATGTCTTGGTTGATCTACATGACAACCACTATTTATGTCAATTATGTCCATAAACCTCTTCATCAACGTGTAGATAACATTCAGATCGGTTGGCGATATGTCAATGACTGGTAGGTAGCCAACCTTGTGTGGCAGAGGAATGAGTTCCTTCGTCCTCAGCAGAGCATTAAAACCACACCATCCAGGTACAGTCTGTGTGTAGTCTTCATGTGGGCGAGCATTAAAACCACCCCATCCAGATACAGTCTGTGTGTAGTCTTCAAGACAAATCAACTGTAAGTCGAGACAAGAAAAACAAGAAATCCAGCGAGATATCAAATGTAGCAATTATGTGCAGTTGCGTTTTCTAAGCTGTTGATTTTTCCTCATTTGAGGGTAGGGTTACATATATGGCGATGTCTTCATGAATATTGAATATATCTCGCCAATTTTTATCTACGTGATATGGATATGGGAATATACTGATATGAAATTATCTGGTGTATATACAATGGGTGTGAGTCGGAAACAAACGAAAGCGCAAAGGATATATATTTTACTGAAAAAGGTGAGTAATTGTTGCTCAAAATGACCGAACGTATCATATTTAAAATTGAAAGTGAAAGATTTCGAGATACACTGCTGTTGTACATTCACTTATGTATCTACCCGTGAATTTATAACATGATTCAAGTTAAATTATTTAATTTATGGGATATATTTTGTGATTTCAGTTATTTCTGAGAACTGTTGCCAACCACTCATGATAAATGTTGTTTTTCTAACACACCTAAAATGTTGGTTAATGTTTGGAAATTATTAGTTTATAGTTCAATTAAAAAGAAAATATACAGAAACCTATGTTGGCATGGGGTGCAACCAAATCCTAAATTTCCAGAACAACCCCAGTACTATATATGCTGCTTTCGACACTACAGACCACACTGTACTGCTGTGGCGGCTGCACGGCTATGACGTCAGTGGTGAAGCAAACACGTGGTTGACGTCCTACCTCCAAGTCCGAACATTTGTGGTGCGGGTCAAGAAAGGAATATCACACCATAGCGTTATGATGACGGAAGTTCCGTTAACGCCTAAATTGCGCCACTGGTGAAACTCCTCCAACAACACCACATACAACACCACCTGTATGCTGACGACACGCAGCTGTTCGTCAATTTCCCGCCACTGATCATGCAGATGCAGTTATACGAATGGAGGTTTGCATCCGAGACGTAAAATTTGGCCAGCAGACACTGGGCTCATCCTCAACGAGAGGAAATCGCAAACCATCGTCACCCGGTCATCAAGTCTGCGCGCGCCAATAGCAATTACATACGTGCACATATATGGTGAGCTAGTGGGGACATCTGCTGTCGTCAGAGATATTGGATTCGTCATTGACGCTGACCTCTTATGGCGTCACAGGTTGCGAACAAATGTCGGAGTGCATATTACCATCTAGCTCGAATTACACGGATACAAGACTCCATAGCAACCAGTGTGTGCAAATGCCTACTGCAAGCATTTGTAACTTCACGCATTGACTACGGCAATGCGATGCTATTCGGCATACCAGACCGTCTCCTACACCGTCTGGAAATGGTGCAGCGGTCGGCGGCACGAATCGTCCACCAGATCTGACGAGGTGATCGACAATCGATGTCCGAGATACTGAGGCAGTTGCATTGACTTCCCGTAAAAAAGCGCATAGAGTACAAGATATTAGTCCATGAACAGTGTGCGCTTAACGAAGGCACATCTTTGTTCCTCGCTTTGTTGCTGCGTCGTCATAATCCACGCCGCTCCCTACGCTGTGCCGGCGGTCTACTTCTGCACATTCCACGTTCAACCTCGAACGGTACGGTCGCCGAGCGTTTGCGTGCGCTGGCTCGACGCTGAGGAACTCTTTACCAGCCACACAACGGGACACCGGGAATCGCGCACAGTTCAAAAAGACATTACATACATTTTTATTTTCAAACTAATTTCTATGTTTTATACGACGTAGTGAATATACATTTTGAAATATTTTGTTCACGGTTTTTACAACTTTACACATTGTATGCAAAGCATTAGTATTTAAACAATAGTGACCAATTTTTATTATTTGATTGTACTTTCTCTTTGCATTGTTTTTCTTTTGATGTGTAATTTCAAAATACTATGTTATATATATGTGTCCACCCTCGTGAACGGAGCATTAGCCCCGGATTTGATGGTGTTTAAATGAATATTTTTTACACATGTCAAAAATAATATTTATACAATGTGAGGCGAATATTATTATAATTGTCTTGTGCGATGATAGTCCGCCAACGGTCCATCACGTGATAGTCGGCCAACATTCCGGATTACGTAAACATTCACCCGGGATCAAAACGAGGCTGGGTGAGGAACGTTCCCTTTGAGTTGGAATTCAGTAACGTCGCACGTCTTGGGTTTCGCGTCGACACCTACATACCGCCTATTTCACCACGAGTCTGCAAGAACACCGCGAGGTGAAAAGGTCAAAAGGTCAAGGTCAACAAAACCAACACCGTCGCTTTCTGGAACGTTCGAACGAAGTCACGCATTTTCACCCTGCTAGCAGACTGAAATCTAGCGGACGAAAGTTCGTGCATGCAGCGGGAAAAACGTAGCCGTGCATGTAAGCTATACGACGCATATTGCATCATTGCATTATATCGAGAACCTTTCGACGTATGTCGTTTCGCGTCGACACCTACATACCGCCTATAATGATACTAGTCTGCAAGAACACCGCGAGGTCAAAAGGTCAAAAAGTCAAGGTCAACAAACAAACACCGTCGCTTTCTGGAACGTTCGAACGAAGTCATGGAATTTTCCATAAACATCGCGAGGTCAAAAGGTCAAAGGGTCAAGGTCAACCCAGTTTTCCGGCGAAATGTGTCAAGACACATCGATCCGGTATGTAACATGGGCTTGTGCGCTTCCAATCGTCTTGTCTCTTTGACATTGGTCAGCCACTGTTTCACATTTCACCGAAATGTGAAATGTGAAATTTGTTTTAATGTGAAACTGTCTACGGGAAAAACCCAGAAAAAGTGCATCGTCACCAAACGTTCAGGGTAAACTGTAGGAGGTATGGGTAAATTGTAGGAATTATGGATCAACTGTAGGAGTTATGGGTAACCTGTAGGAATTATGGGTAAACTGTAGGAGTTATGGGTAACCTGTAGGAATTATGGGTAAACTGTAGGAGTTATGGGTAAAATGTAGGAGGTATGGGTAAACTGTAGGAAGGCTTGTGCGCTCCCACTCGTATTGTCTTTTTATGACATTACACTCGTCTTGTCTTTTTGACACTGGTCAGTCACTGTTGGTGGACTTTGACTTGTGCGCTTCCACTCGTCTTGTCTTTTTCACACTGGTCAGGTGCTGTTGGTGGAGTTTGACTTGTGTGCTCCCACTCGTCTTGGTGACAACTTGGAGAAAACAAGACATTATCATACAAAACTTGAAGAAAACAAGACATTGTTGGTGACATCTTGAAGAAAACAAAACACTGTTTGTACCAACTTGAAGAAAACAAGACACTGTTGGTGACAACTTGAAGAAAACAAGACACTGTTGGTGACAACTTGACGAAAACAAGACACTGTCACACAAAATTTGAAGAAAAGAAGACATTGTCATACACAACTTGAAGAAAACAAGACACTGTTGGTGGCAGCTTGAAGAAAACAAGACAATGTTGGCGACAACTTGAAGAAAACAAGACATTGTCGGTGACAACTTGAAGAAAACAAGACACTGTTGGTGACAACTTGAAGAAAACAAGACACTGTTGGTGACAACTTGGAGAAAACAAGACATTGTCATACAAAACTTGAAGAAAACAAGACATTGTTGGTGACATATTGAAGAAAACAAGACACTGTTGGTGCCAACTTGAAGAAAACAAGACACTGTCACACAAAATTTGAGGAAAACAAGACATTGTCATACACAACTTGAAGAAAACAAGACATTGTTGGTGACAACTTGAAGAAAACAAGACACTGTCACACAAAATTTTAAGAAAACCAGACATTGTCATACACAACTTGAAGAAAACAAGGCACTGTTGGTGACAACTTGAAGAAAACAAGACACTGTTGGTGACAACTTGAAGAAAACAAGACACTGTTGGTGCCAACTTGAAGAAAACAAGACACTGTTGGTGACAACTTGAAGAAAACAAGATACTGTTGGTGACAACTTGAAGAAAACAAGACATTGTCATACAAAACTTGAAGAAAACAAGACACTGTTGATGACAACTTGGAGAAAACAAGACATTGTCATACAAAACTTGAAGAAAACAAGACATTGTTGGTGACATCTTGAAGAAAACAAGACACTGTTGGTGCCAACTTGAAGAAAACAAGACACTGTTGGTTACAACTTGAAGAAAACAAGACACTGTTGGTGACAACTTTAAGAAAACAAGACACTATTGGTGATAACTCGAAGAAAACAAGACACTGTCACACAAAATTTGAAGAAAACAAGACATTGTCATACACAACTTGAAGAAAACAAGACACTGTTGGTGACAACTTGAGGAAAACAAGGTAGGTCCAAAGACCTGTTACTTTATGTATTGTAGGTCCAAAAACCTACAACTTTATGTATTGTAGGTCGAAAGACCTGCTACTTTATGTATTGTAGGTCCCAATACCTGCTACTTTAGGTTTTGGGGGTTCAAGGACCTACAACTTTATGTATTGGAGATCCAAAGACCTGCTACTTCATGTATTGTAGGTCCAAAGACCTGCTACTTTATATATATTATAGGTCCAAAGACCTGCTACTTTATATATTGTAGGTCCAAAGACCTGCTACTTTATGCATTGTAGGGCAAAAAAAAAAAACATACAACTTAATATAATGTAGGTCCAAAGACCTGCTACTTTATTTATTGTAGGTCCAAGGACTTACAACTTTATGTATTGTAGGTCTAAGGACATACAACTTTATGTATTGTAGGTCCAAATACCTACAACTTTATGTATTGTAGATCCAAGGACCTACAACTTTATGTATTTTAGGTCAAAAGACCTGGTACTTTAGGTTTTGTAGGTTCAAGGACCTACAACTTTATGTATTGTTGGTCCAAATACCTGCTACTTTAGGTTTTGTGGGTTCAAGGACCTACAACTTTATGTATTGGAGGTCCAAAGACCTGCTACTTTATATATTGTAGGTCCAAAGACCTGCTACTTTATGTATTGTAGATCCAAAGACCTGCTACTTTATGTATTGTAAGTCCAAAAATACATACATCTTTTTGTATTGTAGGTCCAAAGACCTACAACTTGATGTTTTGTTGGTCCAAAGACCTGCTACTTTATGTATTGTAGGTCCAAAGACCTGCTACTTTATGTATTGTAGGTCCAAAGACCTGCTACTTTATGTATTGTAGGTCCAAAAACATACATAACTTGAAGAAAACAAGACACTGTTGGTGACAACTTGAAGAAAACAAGGCACTGTTGGTGACAACTTGAAAAAACAAGACACTGTTAGTGACAACTTGAAGAAAACAAGACACTGTTGGTGACAACTTGACGAAAACAAGACACTGTCACACAAAATTTGAAGAAAAGAAGACATTGTCATACACAACTTGAAGAAAACAAGACACTGTTGGTGGCAGCTTGAAGAAAACAAGACAATGTTGGCGACAACTTGAAGAAAACAAGACATTGTCGGTGACAACTTGAAGAAAACAAGACACTGTTGGTGACAACTTGAAGAAAACAAGACACTGTTGGTGACAACTTGGAGAAAACAAGACATTGTCATACAAAACTTGAAGAAAACAAGACATTGTTGGTGACAACTTGAAGAAAACAAGACACTGTCACACAAAATTTTAAGAAAACCAGACATTGTCATACACAACTTGAAGAAAACAAGGCACTGTTGGTGACAACTTGAAGAAAACAAGACACTGTTGGTGACAACTTGAAGAAAACAAGACACTGTTTGTGCCAACTTGAAGAAAACAAGACACTGTTGGTGACAACTTGAAGAAAACAAGACACTGTTGGTGACAACTTGAAGAAAACAAGACATTGTCATACAAAACTTGAAGAAAACAAGACACTGTTGATGACAACTTGGAGAAAACAAGACATTGTCATACAAAACTTGAAGAAAACAAGACATTGTTGGTGACATCTTGAAGAAAACAAGACACTGTTGGTGCAAACTTGAAGAAAACAAGACACTGTTGGTTACAACTTGAAGAAAACAAGACATTGTTGGTGACAACTTTAAGAAAACAAGACACTATTGGTGATAACTCGAAGAAAACAAGACACTGTCACACAAAATTTGAAGAAAACAAGACATTGTCATACACAACTTGAAGAAAACAAGACACTGTTGGTGACAACTTGAGGAAAACAAGGTAGGTCGAAAGACCTGTTACTTTATGTATTGTAGGTCCAAAAACCTACAACTTTATGTATTGTAGGTCGAAAGACCTGCTACTTTATGTATTGTAGGTCCCAAGACCTGCTACTTTAGGTTTTGGGGTTTCAAGGACCTACAACTTTATGTATTGGAGATCCAAAGACCTGCTACTTCATGTATTGTAGGTCCAAAGACCTGCTACTTTATATATATTGTAGGTCCAAAGACCTGCTACTTTATATATTGTAGGTCCAAAGACCTGCTACTTTATGCATTGTAGGGCAAAAAAAACAAACATACAACTTAATGTAATGTAGGTCCAAAGACCTGCTACTTTATTTATTGTAGGTCCAAGGACTTACAACTTTATGTATTGTAGGTCTAAGGACATACAACTGTATGTATTGTAGGTCCAAATACCTACAACTTTATGTATTGTAGATCCAAGGACCTACAACTTTATGTATTTTAGGTCAAAAGAACTGCTACTTTATGTTTGGTAGGTTCAAGGACCTACAACTTTATGTATTGTTGGTCCAAGTACCTGCTACTTTAGGTTTTGTGGGTTCAAGGACCTACAACTTTATGTATTGGAGGTCCAAAGACCTGCTACTTTATATATTGTAGGTCCAAAGACCTGCTACTTTATGTATTGTAGATCCAAAGACCTGCTACTTTATGTATTGTAAGTCCAAAAATACATACATCTTTTTGTATTGTAGGTCCAAAGACCTACAACTTGATGTTTTGTTGGTCCAAAGACCTGCTACTTTATGTATTGTAGGTCCAAAGACCTGCTACTTTATGTATTGTAGGTCCAAAGACCTGCTACTTTATGTATTGTAGGTCCAAAAACATACATAACTTGAAGAAAACAAGACACTGTTGGTGACAACTTGAAGAAAACAAGGCACTGTTGGTGACAACTTGAAAAAACAAGACACTGTTAGTGACAACTTGAAGAAAACTAGACACTGTTGGTGACAACTTGAAGAAAACAAGACACTGTCACACAAAATTTGAAGAAAAGAAGACATTGTCATACACAACTTGAAGAAAATAAGACATTGTCATACAAAACGTGAAGAAAACAAGACACTGATGGTGACAGCTTGAAGAAAACAAGACAGTGTTGGTGACATCTTGAAGAAAACAAGACACTGTTGGTGACAACTTGAAGAAAACAAGACACTGTTGGTGACAACTTGAAGAAAACAAGACACTGTTGGTGACAACTTGAAGAAAACAGGACACTGTTGGTGACAACTTGAAGAAAACAAGGCATTGTCATACACAACTTGAAGAAAACAAGACACTGTTGGTGACAACTTGAAGAAAACAAGGCATTGTCATACACAACTTGAAGAAAACAAGACACTGTTGGTGACAACTTGAAGAAAACAAGACACTGTTGGTGATAACTTGAAGAAAACAAGACACTGTTGGCGACAACTTGAAGAAAACAAGACACTGTCACACAAAACATCAAGTTGTAGGTCTTTGGACCTATAATACAAAAAGATGTATTTATTTTTGGACCTACAATACATAAAGTAGCAGGTCTTTGGACCTACAATACATAAAGTAGCAGGTCTTTGGACCTACAATATATAAAGTAGCTGGTCTTTGGACCTCCAATACATAAAGGTGTAGGTCCTTGAACCCACAAAACCTAAAGTAGCAGGTATTTGGACCTACAATACATAAAGTTGTAGGTCCTCGAACCTACAAAACATAAAGTAGCAGGTCTTTTGACCTAAAATACATAAAGTTGTAGGTCCTTGGATCTACAATACATAAAGTTGTAGGTATTTGGACCTACAATATATAAAGTTGTATATCCTTAGACCTACAATACATAAAGGTGTAGGTCCTTGGACCTACAATGCATAAAGTAGAAGGTCTTTGGACCTACACTACATAAAGTTGTAGGTCCTTGAACACACAAAACATAAAGTAGCAGGTCTTTGGACCTACATTACATAAAGTTGTATGTTTGTTTTGCCCTACAATGCATAAAGTAGCAGGTCTTTGGACCTACAAAACCTAAAGTAGCAGGTTTTTGGACCTACAATACATAAAGTAACAGGTCTTTGGACCTACCTTGTTTTCTTCAAGTTGTCACCAACAGTGTCTTGTTTTCTTCAAGTTGTGTATGACAATGTCTTGTTTTCTTCCAATTTTGTGTGACAGTGTCTTGTTTTCTTCAAGTTGTCACCAATAGTGTCTTGTTTTCTTCAAGTTGTCACCAACAATGTCTTGTTTTCTTCAAGTTGTAACCAACAGTGTCTTCTTTTCTTCAAGTTTGAACCAACTATGTCTTGTTTTCTTCAAGATGTCACCAACAATGTCTTCTATTCTTCAAGTTTTGTATGACAATGTCTTGTTTTCTCCAATTTGTCAACAACAGTGTCTTGTTTTCTTCAAGTTTTGTATGACAATGTCTTGTTTTCTTCATGTTGTCACCAACAGTGTCTTGTTTTCTTCAAGTTGTCACCAACAGTGTCTTGTTTTCTTCAAGTTGGCACCAACAGTGTCTTGTTTTCTTCAAGTTGTCACCAACAGTGCCTTGTTTTCTTCAAGTTGTGTATGACAATGTCATGTTTTCTTAAAATTGTTTTTGACAGTGTCTTGTTTTCTTCAAGTTGTCACCAAAAATGTCTTGTTTTCTTCAAGTTTTGTATGACAATGTCTTGTTTTCTCAAAGTTGTCACCAACAGTGTCTTGTTTTCTTCAAGTTGTCACCAAAAGTGTCTTGTTTTCTTCAAGTTGTCACCGACACTGTCTTGTTTTCTTCAAGTTGTGTATGACAATGTCTTCTTTTCTTCAAATTTTGTGTGACAGTGTCTTGTTTTCTTCAAGTTGTCACCAACAGTGTCTTGTTTTCTTCAAGTTGTCGCCAACAGTGTCTTATTTTCTTCAAGTTGTCACCAACAGTGTCTTGTTTTCTTCAAGTTGTCACCAACAGTGTCTTGTTTTCTTCAAGTTGTGTATGACAATGTCTTGTTTTCTTCAAGTTGTCACCAACAGTGTCTTGTTTTCTTCAAGTTGTCACCAACAGTGTCTTGTTTTCTTCAAGTTGTCACCAACAGTGTCTTGTTTTCTTCAAGTTGTCACCAACAGTGTCTTGTTTTCTTCAAGTTGGTACCATCAGTCTCTTGTTTTCTTCAAGATGTCACCAACAATGTCTTGTTTTCTTCATGTTTTTTATGACAATGTCTTGTTTTCTCCAAGTTGTCACCAAGACGAGTGGGAGCACACAAGTCAAACTCCACCAACAGCGCCTGACCAGTGTAAAAAAGACAAGACGAGCGGAAGCGCACAAGTCAAAGTCCACCAACAGCGACTGACCAGTGTCAAAAAGACAAGACGAGTGTAATGTCAAAAAAAGACAAGACGAGTGGGAGCGCACAAGCCTTCCTACAGTTTACCCATACCTCCTATAGTTTACCATAACTCCTACAGTTTACCCATAATTCCTACAGGTTACCCATAACTCCTACAGTTGATCCATAATTCCTACAATTTACCCATACCTCCTATAGTTTACCCTGAACGTTTGGTGACGATACACTTTTTCTGGGTTTTTCCCGTAGACAGTGTCACATTTAAAAAAATTTCACATTTCACATTTCGATGAAATGTGAAACAGTGGCTGACTAATGTCAAAGAGACAAGACGATTGGAAGCGCACAAGCCCATGTTACATACCGGATCGATGTGTCTTGACACATTTCGCGGGAAAACTGGGTTGACTTTGACCTTTTGACCTCGCGATGTTTATGGAAAATTCCATGTCTTCGTTCGAACGTTCCAGAAAGCGACGATGTTTGTTTGTTGACCTTGACCTTTTGAACTTTTGACCTCGCGGTGTTCTTGCAGACTAGTATCATTATAGGCGGTATGTAGGTGTCGACGCGAAACGACATACGTCGAAAGGTTCTCGATATAATGCAATGATGCAATATGCCTCGTATAGCTTACATGCACGGCTACGTTTTTCCCGCTGCATGCACGAACTTTCGTCCGCTAGATTTCAGTCTGCTAGCAGAGTGAAAATGCGTGACTTCGTTCGAACGTTCCAGAAAGCGACGGTGTTTGTTTTGTTGACCTTGACCTTTTGACCTTTTGACCTCGCGGTTTTCTTGCAGACTCGTGGTGAAATAGGCGGTATGTAGGTGTCGACGCGAAACGACATACGTCGAAAGGTTCTCGATATAATGCAATGATGCAATATGCGTCGTATAGCTTACATGCACGGCTACGTTTTTCCCGCTGCATGTACGAGCATTCGACCGCTAGGTTTCAGTCTGCTAGCAGGGTGAAAATGCGGGATGGCGTTTCTTTTCGTGAGCGTGGAAAATTCCATGACGTCGTTCGAACGTTCCAGAAAGGAAGAAAAAAAATCTACATGAAACCGGTTCAAACCAGTTCTGTACCCAGACACGTCTCGAAAAGCGCGTCATAATCGTTAGTATTAATCCGAACCGCCACTGTCATCACAACCGTTCTTACTGCATGTCCTTTTAGAGTTAGGGTCAGGGTTCGTATTAGGATTCACTACAGACAACAGAATTAGGGTTACTAACCCTAACCCTAACTGACAATTATTAGAACGCTCGTCACCAACCTTTGACCTTGACCTGTAGCGTCCCTGGCGATCGCATCATCGCAAAACAGCGCCCCGAAATCTCCTCATTTTAGATAATAGTGGAGGAGCTGTCACGTCATAAGTCACGTGACGGCTCTCGTCCCATCAGTACCGTCGACACATTTGACTCGTAGCAGCGCCGTCTGGTGACCGTATCATCGAAAAACAACATGACAGCAAAACAACATGGCAGCCTCCATAGAGAGGTCACGTGATATACAAATGAAGAGCTGTGATGTCGTAGGTCACGTGACGGCTCTCGACCCATCAGAACCGTCGACACGTCTGACCCGTAGCGCCCCCTGACGACAAAAGACAGCCTCCATAGAGAGGTCACGTGATATACAAATGAAGAGCTGTGACGTCATAAGTCACGTGACTGCTCTCGACGAATCAGGACCGTCGACACAATTAACCCGTAGCGCCCTCTACCGCAAAACAGTGCCTCAGGGGCGATAATAGGGGATTACCTCGTGGAGTCCTCTGGTGGTGAAACTGCTCTCAACCAATCAGAAAGTGCTTCAAAATATTGCCATTTGAGCGATAATAGGGGATTATACCGTGGCGCCCCCGGCGGCAATAAGCGCACTACCAGTCAGAACGCTCCATTTCAAATTTTAACTAATCAGAATGAGCTCCAAAATCTTGCCAAATTTAAGGATTCAAAAACTCTCACATACTACTGATATTTGCAAGATCTGTGAACTTTTATTATTTTTTTATATATGTGCAATGTCTTTTTTTACATTATCTTATATTTTTTTTCAAAATATTTGTCGGTGGATTTTTTTTGGATTTTCAAAATTAAATTGAACTCTATTTTTTTCTTAGACTGCGTACAAGATATTTGTCAGTGAAATCACCTGTCCGGTTCGATATTTTGGGGCTTTTTAACATTAAATTTTCGATTTTTAGAGTTTTTTGTAACATTAAATTGCACTTTTTCTTCTACTTTTCGTATTTTCTTATAATGCGGTACGAAATATTTGACAGTGAAATCGCCTTTCCGGTTCTGATGCCACCGTGATATTGTTACAGCACATTTCGGATGATCGCCACATTAACAACACCGGCTATTGCCGGTATAGCGTTGTTTTGGGCACTAAAAGTGCGCTCAAACACCATATTATTTATAAATATACGTCCGTTTTGTACCTGATCCGATGGGGAGTGATGCAAATAACACATTAGCATCGAAAAAATTAGGTAAAAATGTCATTTAATAGCGTTAATAATTTCAGCCAGGTTAATGCACCTTTACCGCGATGTTTAAATCTAAGTCTACGGGACCGTCGATGGTTTCGGGTAGTTTTGTTTACCAAAGCCGTAGGCATAGACAGTGCGCACTTAAAACTATTTTATCCGATGCACTGAGCCCATTGGCAACTAAAATAGGGCAGATAATCAGTCAACAACATACTTATGTACACTTGCTGTATGTTTATTATTTTATTCAACCATAATTTCAACGTACTATAGATATGGAGACCAATAACCGATTGAACCTGCGAGATCGGTGTTTTCCCTATCTCATCGACCCGGCCCCGATCGTGTAAACACAAGAAGCGATGACGTAGCACATAGCGAGATCGGGATCGGGAAGGGAGCCGAGATCGGTGCGCTTGCAAAAACTATATTAACACCTCTCGGTCCCTAATACTGTCCATGTCAATGCTAGGGGTTGTATGTTGGTTGCAGTATGACTGGCTTTCATTCAACTTCTCGCTGTTATGCCATATATATATTTATTATGCCGCCGCCACTTATTTCTACAGTGTCTCCTACGATAATGCTTGTTACGGTGCAGACTTCAATAATTAATGAAACATACAATGCTGTTGTCGGCTGTGGTAGTACAACCATGTTACCAGTGACGTTACTTGAGTGGTGTGTGGCTTGCGATTTCTTTTCGTAACATCCATGTTTACAGAAGGTGTGCTGTGATACAGTGAGGTTGCCCTGATGGCCACACTATTTTATGATTCATGTTTATGTTTGGTGGGTGGGCTGTGATACAAACTGTTTGCTCTGATTGCCCCACTCTCTTATGATTCATGTTTGGTGGCTGTGCTGTGATACAGACTGTTTGCTCTGATGGCCCCACTCTCTTATGATTCATGTTTGGTGGGTGTATTGTGATACAGAATGTTTGCTCTGATGGCCCCACTCTCTTATAATTTGTGTTTGGTGGGTGTGCTGTGATACAGACTGTTTGCTCTGATGGCCCAACTCTCTTATGATTCATGTTGGGTGGCTGTGCTGTGATACAGACTGTTTGCTCTGATGGCCCCACTCTCTTATGATTCGTGTTTGGTGGGTGTGCTGTGATACAGACTGTTTGCTCTGATGGCCCCACTCTCTTATGATTCATGTTGGGTGGCTGTGCTGTGATACAGACTGTTTGCTCTGATGGCCCCACTCTCTTATGATTCATGTTGGGTGGCTGTGCTGTGATACAGACTGTTTGCTCTGATGGCCCCACTCTCTTATGATTCATGTTGGGTGGCTGTGCTGTGATACAGACTGTTTGCTCTGATGGCCCCACTCTCTTATGATTCATGTTTGGTGGCTGTGCTGTGATACAGACTGTTTGCTCTGATGGCCCCACTCTCTTATGATTCGTGCTTGGTGGGCGTGCTGTGATACCGACTGATGGATCTGCTGGTCCCTCTCTCTCATCACCCGTGTTTGATGTGCTGTGATAAACTGTTTGCTTTACCCCCCCCCCAATTTAATTATTCGTGCTTGGTGATGGGTGTGCTGTGATGCAGACTGGTTGCTGTGATGGCCCCACCATCTTACAATTCGTGTTTACAGATTTGAGATTCATGTTTTATCCTACAATGGCACCATATGCTCTAGCCCGGGTGTGGGGGTGATCCGTTTTTTCTCTGAGGAATATGCCCCCCTTATTTGTTCCCATTAAAAAAAAACAATACATCAACAATTACAGGGGCACAGTAGGCAGTCTTATGCATTTGATTCATTGTGGTGCCTTTTCTTTTTGTGCTTGCCGGTTACATATGTCGTGACATTACTGGGTGACTCTGCCCTACATTTATTTGGGATAGTTACACAATGGTGCCATTATTTATCTTGCAAATGGACGTTGTTTCTGTCCCTTGTTTAACATTTGCAGTATGCCGCCACGCGGACGTCTACCAAAACCGGTACGAGCCATGGTGAGACCGCCTTCCAACGCCGAGTAGCCAGGAAGCGCGCCGTCGAGGCTGAGCCGCCCGCGCCAGCACCACCCATTCGCCGACGTCGCCAGGTTGCTGCCGCTGCGGGGCGACCAGATGACTTGCCAGCTGCATCTGACGGGGTCCCGGAAGCAGCAGGCAGCACTGTTGAAATGGTGGCCATTGTCACCAGGGAAGTGCTAAAACAGCTGCGGGAGGACCGGGATGCGACACGTGCCGCTGATGTCACGCCCACTGCGCCCGTGCCATCGGTGGATGCCGCCCCAGAAGTCGTGTGGTCAATGCCAGGCCCCAACATCGAGCGGGACAATCCCATGGACTTCGCGGTTGCTGGCGCACTCAGCACATTGATGGAGGATAAGGGTGAGCCTGCTCCAAACATGTGTGTTCCATTCCATATCACCGCCTTGGGGGCTGACTTTCCTGAGCGCATAAAGGCCAAGATATGGGCGAATGAATTCGTCGAGTTTTTTTAATTGACTCACGTCCACCATTTCCAACCCCAACAAATGGCCGTTTCATCTGGTGACACGCACCAAGTCTTCTCTTTGCTGCCCCAAGCCAGAGGAAGGCAGATTTCCACCATCGACCAGTGGACTTCTGCCTTCTTGGTGTTTGGGGAAATATATGCCCAACGATTTCCAGAGGCAGCGCCCGGCTTGTTTAAATATTGCGAGGTTGTGCGTGATGTTGCCGCGACAGGTCCACCATTGGCCTGGCGGCAATATGACGCACGATTCCGGTCACTCCGGCAGTTTGATTTAGCAGGTTTCCCCCTGGGCACAACCCAGGTGGGACCTGTTCTTCAAGTGTATGTACACTAAGGATGTTCGAGGGGGGTCAGCTCGTGCTCCCGGCCCTGTGCCCACCAAATCCCGTCACCCGCAGCCCTTTCCAATTGGCTACTGCTGGCAATACCAGCGAGGGGGCAAGTGTCACTCGCGCATGTGCAAATTCAAGCACGTGTGTGCCAAATGTCATGCACCCCCAGATAAAGTTGAGAAGCTTCTGTCATCCCTTGCGGACATGCGAAAATGTCGTTCTGTTACTTTACACCAACTCCAATCTGTCATAGGGCTACTCACATTCGCAAGCCGAGTCATTTCACCAGGTCGCGCTTTCATTCGTCGCCTCATCAATCTCACGGTTGGCATTTCTAGGCCTAACCATCACATCCGGTTGACTGCAGAGTCACGAGCTGACTTAGCAGCCTGGCATTGCTTTATTTCTTCGTTCAATGGGGTCACTATGCTCAACAATAGTACTTGGGTTTCATCGGATTCGATTAAGTTGTACACAGATGTTGCATCTACGCAGGGATTTGCTGCAGTTTTTGGTTCCCGGTGGTTTAATGGCACTTTCCCGGACATCTGGCAAAGTTATAACATTGCAGTTTTGGAACTCTGTCCTGTCGTAGCCGCTTTGGAACTGTGGGGGCAATATATGGCAAACCACTCAGTCTTGTTCCTCACTGACAGCCAAGCTGTGGTTGAAGTGATCAACAAACAGTCAGCTAAGACCTGTCACCTGATGCGCTTAATTAGACGTCTAGTAGTGACTGCATTGAAAATTAATGTTTATTTTAAAGCAAAGCATATTCCAGGAAAGACTAATGTCGTGGCTGACAAACTGTCACGATCTCAGGAGGCTGCAGCACGGCAGATGGCGCCTTGGCTCCAACCGCGGCCTACAGGGATTCCTGCAGCAATTCTTCCTTGGCAGCAGTGATGCTTCGCCTGCTTAACGCTGCCGTGTCGGAGGGTACAAAGAATGCCTACAAACGATCTACATCGTATGCCGCTTGTAGCCGGAAACAATTTCCCAACTGTTCGGTCTTTCCAGCTTCAACGGGTGTCTTAGCTACATATATAGCAAGCCTCTTCTCCAAGCATTATGCTCCGGCTACCCTAATTACATATATGTCTGCTTTGTCATATATTCATAAATTGTCTGGTATGCCTGACCCAACTCAACATTTTGTTATCAAGAAATTACTGGCTGGAGCCCAGAAGCTGGGTCCTATGCCAGATTGTTGACTCCACACAATGTATTGCCTCATCAGCCTATTTAAGGTGTATGTTACAGAGCATGTTTCTCTTGGCTTTCCATGCATTCATGCGCATTGGGGAAATAACGGTACATTCTAGAACCAGGAGCTAATCTGTCATTCAGTTGGCTGATGTCACCATTTCTCATTCACACATAGTTTTAGCATTGTGCCATGTCAAGCAAAACACGTCTGGGCGCCCTGTCACTCTGTATATTTAGCAAACGCACAATAAGTATTTTCCGGTCCAAGCAAGGTCTCGATTCCTGAAGGTTCGTGGGCCATTTAATGGCCCACTGTTTGCTTTTGCTAATGCGTCCCCTGTTTCGCGAAACTATTTTTGTCAATACTTGCGTAAAGCACTACAGTGAGTGGGACTGGACCCCAATAAATATAAAGCTCACAGTTTTAGAATCGGCGCCGTTATTACGGCGGCATACATGGGGATGAGTAAAACACAAATTCAATCTATGGGCAGATGGAAGTCCACCGCCTTTAAACGTTACATTCGTATCCCTATGCTGCAGATGACCAGACCTTGAATGTGTCTGAGTTGCCCGGTAGACATTGGGTGCTTCAGTATGACTGGCACCCATTGTGTGCAGTACTATGCCCAATGATATACCACATCCCGTTAGAGAGGACACATTCCGTTCACCATATACTTGGCTTATTGCTGCAGGCAGTGGATGTTGCAGTATGACTGGCATCCACTGTGTGCAGTAGTATTCCCAAGGATGTACAACATTCCGCTAGCTTGGGACATACTTCTTTCACCACAAACTTACTTGGCCTATTGCTGTAGGCAGTGGTTGTTTCAGTATGACTGACATCCACTGTGTGCAGCATGGCAATAGGGAGCACGACTGATTTCGCCCTGGCATCCAATTTATGCTCATATATCTACTTAAACGTGTTCACACAGGCAGGCTAATAGGCGTTTGCCTTGGATAGATATTGCAGTATGACTGACATTTGTTTCTTTAACATGTACTGATATTCGCTTTGACTATTTGTACTATTAGTATCCGGATCACTCCATAGGCAGTTTAGCTCACTGGCAGAGCCCTGGGGTGGGGGTTGGGCCTATATTGGATAAGGCCGGGTGGGGGATATTACCGCCCCACCTTTGCTAATCTGATTTGTCATTTAATCATTGTTTGTAGTACCTCGTTGACAGTATCATTTGCTTAGCGCTTAAGTTTTGTCTCATCGAGAGAGATATGTTATTAGTTATTGATACAATTATTAAATGACCTTTACCAACTATATATGTTCTTGTTCAATTCATATAGCAAACGAGCTCAGGATTCTGCCATTAAGCATCAGCAAGGTATAAGTAAAGTTATTAGTATTATTATATATATGAGTTTGCCTATATCCCACTAGGCATCTGGCATGGTAGTGAAATTGGGTTAATTTACTGTACGTATGCCAACTTACAATTCTACATTCTTCAGCTAGGAGTTCCCTCAGTGGAGTTCTGGAAATGCTCTAAAAATACTTGTCATCCAATATAAAAACGTCATATACAAACAAATATTGAATAACTCACAAATTTCATACAACATAGTGCCATAACATCCACTCTGCTGCAAATCTTGGGCGACTGGCCACTGGGACAAACCATCGTATATCAAATTAACATGATTCGTATAACTACGACTCCCTTGGGTTTATACAGCGTGTTCACTAAATAATACATGAAAACAGTCACCCTAAGTCAAGCAGATCTAATCTCATATGGATAGTGAATGGCAGATCTGAATATCAATGGATACTCGTTAAAGTCCTGCAAGAGTATTACGCCGATATGAACACGTGACTGGTCATGTGCCCTATGTACATGTGGTTTGTGGTCCTCACAGCCTAGTCTGCCGTAGTCGGCGATGGAACACATCCACCGACTCAACGATGACCATAATGTCTTGTACGGAGTTCCAAACCACTGTTGTCCTCGTTGGAAGGCGGAATTGCAGGCGTCCACCTTTGGTTCCAATGTAATTGAATTCCCGCGGTTGGCATGGTGTTCAAAGCGTGCAAAGGGTGACGTGAAGTGGAAACTTTTACTAGCCATACAACAACTGTATAGAGTATGCTTACGGGTACCAGCCCTCCTCCTTGTCTGAATGCACTCCCAATTTAAGTCATTCATCACGTCGATATAATATGTTGAGTACAATTAATGCTGCCTTTCTTTGGACTATCGCTACCTGACTGATATACTTCTGGTGGTCTGGGTCCCAGATAGTACCACTGTGCTCCACCAGCGTCTTGTATGTCCAGCCTAGCCATTCTGTGAGATGCCCAGTCATTAATTGGAATACCTAGTCATTACATGAAATGCCTAGTATATGAGTGAAAAGCCTATACAATATGTAAAATTAACACTGTGTTCTTACTAAAGCAAACTACTGGTTGATACAAATTACACTGACTTGAAACTGATACTAGGCTCATTGACACAGTTTGCATGGAGTAAAGCCTCCCCCCAGAAAAATCATTCAGCACATCTCGTGCTTAGTCGAATCACAAAATGCTTAGTTGATTTGTGAAACATGCAGTCAATTTGTACACAAACTACACATTAAAACAAGAACACTTTGGTACCCTCCTTCCCTCCCTCCCTCCCTCTCTCTCACTCTCTTCCCTCCATCCCCTACCTTTTTGATAACATAATAAATGAAGTCTATCTGAAATGACTTACCCGTGCCGGTTTCTTTTGAAACATCTTCTGGAAACGGCGCTTCATTGCCTAAAACAAACAGAAAACACTATATAATTAATTAATACTAACATAGATGCTAGTTTAATTTTATTTAAGTAATTAACTTTACGAACAGGAGTTCATTTAATTAAACTGACTAATTCCTAATCACCTCTCAATTAAATGTTCATTTAATGGATATTTCATATCCACATTATTCAGGTGTTTCCAGCAGGTCTGAGAGAGATCAGGTTCAGGCATGTGTGGATGGGAAGAATACTGGACTGGAAAGAGGAATGTATCATAATGGGGGATCTTAACCATATACATACACAATGGAAATATCAAGAGAGTAAAGGAAAAAACTGCATATTTTAAGATAAGATATTTTCCTTACTAAGCATGTGCTAGAACCAACCAGTGGAGAGTGTGTACTATATATAAGTGTGTCCTCGTATAAGGAATTAGTTGCCAATGCTAAAATATATGAACTCTTGGGTAGCGGTAATCATAACCATATACATTTTGAAATCAAAATAAAACCAGAAAGTAAAAACAAAAAAAATACAGGAGAAACTTCCACAAAGAAAAATAAGGTGAACATTACAAAACGGGAGACACTGTTCTAGGTGCAAACATGAAATAAAAATACTTAGCAATAACAATTAGTGCTGATATTTCAGAGCAGTGTGGGATTCCAGCTTCAGATTTAAGATTGCCATCCAAAACAACAAGTTCCAGATGGCAAGTGGACAAGGAAGCCATTGGCTTATCGAGAGTCCAAACATTTTCTCATCTATGTGTAGCCCGCCCTTATCAGATATCTGTCAATTCTATTTTTAAACATTCGCACTACTAGCATTAACACAATCATCTGGCAGTTTGTTCCATTCCTTTATCACCCTCTGTGAGAAAGAGTACATTCTCATGTCCAACCTACACTGCTCCTTAACTAATGCTGCTTTGTGTCCTCTGGTTATACTGCCTTCTTTAAGTTTGAAGAACATATTCCTATCAACATCCTCATAACCGTTCACTATTTTAAACACATCTATTTGGTCTCCTCTTAGTCTCCTGGTCTCTAGTGTTTTCAAACCACATTGTAATAAGCGATTTTCGTAACTAAGGTCTCTCAATTCTGGAATCATTTTAGTTGCTCTTCGTTTTATTCTTTCTAGCTTGTCTATGTCCTTTTTACGATACGGCCTCCATGCTTGAATACAATATTCCAAATGTGGTCTAACTATTGCTTTGTACAGGGGTACAATTAGCTGTTTCTCCTTATACATGATAGTTCTCCTAATTAGCCCTAGAATTTGATTTCCTTTCGAAGCAGCAATCCCACATTGCTCTGAAACTATCATGTCAGCACTAAATGTTTCTCCTAAGTCCTTTTCTTGTGTGGTTCTACCTAGTACAGCATCCCCCATTTTATATTCTTCGTCCATGTTTCCATGTCCTATGTGTATACATTTACACTTCCCAAAATTTAATAACATTTGCCATGTTTCTGACCATTTAACTAATTTATCTAGATCATCCTGTAAACTTTGTTTATCTGTATCATCAATAACCTTTCTGAATACTTTTGTGTCATCTGCAAATTTGAGTACTTTGCTAGATATGTCAACTTCCAAATCATTTATATATATATATTAAAAACAGTATAGGGCCTAATACTGATCCCTGTAGTACCCCACTCAAAACAGATTTCCAATGTGAAATCTCACCATCTACAGTTACTCTCTGTCTTCTGTGTGTAAGCCACTTTTCTATCCAGTTGATTACATCAATACCTATGCCATGGGCTTTTAGTTTAAGTAACAATCTTTGATGTGGCACTTTATCGAAAGCTTTCTGAAAATCTAAGTAGACAACATCCACTGGTGACCCGTCATCTACCCACTTTGTAATTTCTTCAAAAAAACATAAGAGATTGGTTAGACATGACCTTGCTTTTAGGAACCCATGTTGAGATGTATTTTTTATTTATGTTTCACAAGGAATTCCACCATGTGGTCTCTAATTAATGTTTCGAGTAATTTACATACAACTGATGTTAAACTCACTGGTCTGTAATTCTCTGGCTTGTTCCTCGATCCCTTCTTAAATAGCGGCGTAAAATTTGCTTATTTCCATTCTGAAGGAACTATTCCTTCTTCTAGTGACAAGTTAAACAATTTGGCAAGTGGTGTACTAATTTGCTCAACAATTTCCTTAAGCATTTTTGGTGGTATCCCATAAACTCCAGGTGATTTATTATCTTTCATCTTCTTAATTTTATGTGCTATCATTTCAGGAGTTACAAATTATTGCCCTAAATGTTCTGATTTATTGCCCTCAAATTTAGTAAATGGAACTGAAAGTGAGCTGATATCTTCTGTGGTAAAAACTGAGCTGAAATACTCATTCAGGACCTCTGCCATTTGAAACCAGTCTAAAATTATGTTTCCCCTGTTGTTGTCCAGTGGTCCGACCTTATCTCGAACTTTCTGTTTACTCCTTACATAAGCATAGAAACTCTTGCTGTAATTTTTTATATTACCTGCCAATTTTTTTCAAAGGTTCTTTTAGATTTTCTAATTTCAGTTGTAGCTAGGCTAAGTGCCTCTTTGTAATTTGCATAGTATTCATCCTTTCTGGTATGCCTATAAACCCTCCACATAGTTTTCTTAAACACTATTTTTCTAATAGCTTCTTCTGACAAGTGTTTCTTTCTCGACCGTTTTCCTTGTTTTTCAAGGGAACAAATTTATCGATGATACTCTCAATTTCATATTTTAGAATATTCCAACAATCAGTTGCGGTCTTATTCATCAGCATGTTATTTCAATCTAGCTTTGCTAAGTATTTTCTTATATCTTTATAGTTACCTTTGTGGAAGTTTCTCCTATACGTTTTTTAATTTTTACTTTCTGATTTTACATTGATGTCAAAATGTATTTGATTGTGGTCACTGTTACCCAATGGTTCATGTATTTTTACATTGTCCACTAATTCTTTTTGTGATGATAAAACTATATCTAATACATTTTCTCCCCTGGTTGGTTCTAGCACGTGCTGACTAAGGAAGCTATTCTGAATTAAAAATAGAAATTGTTGGTCCTCACTCCCTGTACTCTCTAGAGATTTCCATTGTATGTGTCCATGGTTAAAATCCCCCATTATGATACATTCCCCTTTACTAACTTCCTTTATAGCATTTTGTATTTTTGTGTTATCCTCTTCATTTATGTTCGGACTTCGGTAAGCTAATCCAATAGTTAATTTTGAATTTCCTGAAACTATTTTGCACCAAACAGTTTCATCGTAATCTGCTTTCCTTTCTAATTTTATTTCATAAGCCTGAATAGATTCTTAACATATAAAATAACTCCCTCTCCCTTTATTCCTATTCGATCTCTCCTAAACATTACGTATCCTGTAAATCCTAATTCAGCATCTGTTATGTCTGTGTTGGCCCATGATTCGGTAATACCAATTATGTGAGGGTCAATATCTTCTACCATAATGTTTAATTCGTTTTTCTTATTTACTATGCTCCCAGCATTTAAACACACGCATCTATAACCTGCTTCAGACATGTTTTTCGGGCATTTTGTTATTGGTTTATATGTACTATTGGCGTCTTGTCCTGCTTGAGGCATCTCTAAGTAACCCCCTGCGCTTCTAGTTTAAATAGTGTTTACTACCAAAAATATTAGTTATGCTACCCATGCCACTACCGCTAATACTGCTGCCCCCTTTCCACTTAGATGAAGCCCGTCCTTCATGTACATAACAGCCCTTCTAACAAAACTTCCCCACAAATCCACAAAACCAACTTCCTCTTCCCTACTTAGCTTCTCGACTAGCATGTTAATTGCCATCCCCCGGCAATTTCGATATCTATGACCCCTCCTTCCTATTACTGGTAAAATCCCTGACAGTATTACCTGCTCAACCCGCGTCTGCTTTAGTGTTCTGAACAAATTCCTGTATTTCGTAACTATGGAAGTTGTACCCTCCCTCTCAACGTTATTTGTCCCTACGTGTACTAAAACAGATCCACCCTTGCCCGAACCCACGATGTTTTCTACCCTCTCAGTTATCGCCTCTATTTTGGCACCAGGCAAGCAAACTACCACATCATCTCCCTTGTTTAAGACTCGGTCTTTCTAACTATTGAGTCCCCCACAAACACCCTCGCTCTCTTTCTCACCACCTCTATCACTGCTTCGGAATAGCTCTTCCGATGGATCCCCTCCATCGCATTCTGTCCTGCAGCCTTGTCACTTGGTGGCAGACTGTTATCAGGTTCTCTCTCACTCATCGACCTGTCACCTTTCCCTCCCGTCTCCTGGCTAACTTGCGCTTCCGTTGCCTTCCCTCCTGATACCTTCCCTCTCGTCTCCTTCACTCCCATCGTCTTAACTATTGTCTCCCCCCCCCCGACTCTTTCGCTACTGTCTCCCCCACTCACATTTCCTTCGATCCATTAGTCTTCCCTCCCATTTATTTCCTTCTCGTCTCCTTTCGTCCTGTCTCCCTACGTCCTGTCTCCCTACGACCTGTCACCTTACCTCCTCTCAGCCTCCTCCCAGGCTGAGGTGAGCTCTTCCTAGCATCTCTCTCGTCGTCTTCGCCCACTTTATCATGTACTGTCCCCCACCAGAACCATTGGCACAACCCACCTGCTCCCTTCCCACCACTGCCACAACGAGCAGCCTCAGCTGTTCTAACTCCACCTCAAGTTCCTTCATCCTCGTATATCCCCTACACTCAAAACTAAAACTATCCGCCTGAACCTCAGTCCAGGACTTCTCACACCCGGACTTGACGAACTCCACCCAGTTGTTGCATATTAAATGCCTGGTGGCCTTTACCTGCAGTTTGCACGGCGCCATCACCAAATTTAGACTTAATCTGATTGCTATGTTAGCCTTGAATAAGGCTGTTTTTGTGTTCACAAGAACACTAGGGTAATATACTTGCTAACTATGTCTTTTCTACTAAGCTCGCACGAGCATAGAAAAATCCTGCCACCTAACGAATACGGAGAACACTGTGTAAACAAAACAACGAAGTTAGTGTAAACCAACTTACGCTAAAATCCTGCTGTTAATTCCTTTTTACCGAAATCGTTTACTACAACTATGCCAGATATTACCTTATGTATGTAAATTAAGTAAATACCTATTGTATAAACAATAGGTAGGCCTCATTTAGATTTGTTTTAAAGCTTGGAGGCCATGCCATAAGAAAGACATATATACGCTAGAACGAATAAAAAGGAAATAAACTAAATTAATTCCAGAACTTAGATACCTTAGTTATAAAAAACGTCTACAAATATGTTTTAACAAAACTACATACAAAAAGATTAACAGGAGATCAAATGTAACAGTTCAGTATATTAAATGTTTATTTTATTGAAGCACCAGAGGACACGAAACAACGTTAGAGAAGGAACAGTGTGGATGATATATCAGAAAGAATTCAGTCTCGCAGAGGATGATATATGAATGAAGCAAATGATCTACTGATTACTAGCAGCTTTTCGATAGATATTCATCTTTGTGTAACTAGACCTTCTGAAATATTTGTCATTTTTGTTTTTAAACATATTCACGCTGCTAGCATTTACACAATCTGTAGAACATGTGTTCCATTCTTTTATTGTTCTGTATGAGAATGAGGACTTTCTGATAATCAATTTACACTAATCATTCACTGATGTTATCTCATGTCCTCTTGTTCTACTATCTTTCTTTCAATATTTCCATACCAATTCAATATCTTAGTTTTAACACGTGGAAATGGTAATGAACTAATACCCTGGTAAACACTGAACTGAAGTACCCATTTAGGTCTTCTGCCATTAAACAACCCTGTGATATTATATTTCAAGCACTGTTTTCTAGTGGTCCAACCTTGACTTGCACGATTTGTTTACTTCTGACATATGCATAAAAAACATTGTTTATGTTACATGCTAATTTTTGCTGATTACCTTCTTTGGGATTTTCTTATTTCAGTCGTAGCTGCATTAAGGGCCCCTTTATAATGTGCGTAGTTCATCATTTTATTTTGATGTCAAAGTGTAGTAATTTTGATTATGATCATTTTGACATTGTCAACTAATTAATTTTGTGAAAAAATTGAAATGTCTGGTCCTCACCCCCTGTACTCTCTAGATATTTCCATTGTATGTACGTATCCGTGGTTAAAATCTCCCATTATGGTACATTCCCCTTTAGTCACTTTCTTTATAGCGTTCTGTATTTACTGCTATCCTCTTCGCTATTGTTTGGACTTCGGTAAACTAATCATCAATTAATGTCGACTTTCCTGCATCTGCTTCCCTTTCTAATTTTATTTCGTAAGCCTGAATAGATTCTTTAATATATAAAATAACTCACCCTCCCATTCCTCGTATTCGATCTTTCCTAAACAATACGTATCATGTCAGTCCTAATTCAGCATATGCTATGTCTTTGTTGGTCTATGATAATGTTTGATTCGTTTTTTCTTATTTACTATGCTCCTTGCATTTATGCACAAGCATTTAAAACCAGTATTTCAAACCTACTTGGTCACATCTTTGCATTACACCAAAGTGATTATGATTTGCAGATGTACTGTCTGTGTTACTAAGTTTGCATTTAAACATTCACGAATGTGTGGAATAACACAAAAGTGTGATTTTCTTGAAATGTGCAGTTCAATGAAAGCATTGGTAAAACGCAGTGGTCGACGACAACTAAAGGTTAATCCGAACAAATAGGTTTTAAGCAAAGTTATCAATTGCTTTGTGGAAATGTCAAGCCATGTGAGCCAGAAGCATACCATCACCACTGCTGACTAGCCTCTGTACAGAAAGGGTAAGGAACTGGTGTGTCATCTTTCTCGTGGAAGGACTCCCGTCTGCTCCAATTTCCTGAAAGAAATTGGTCAACAGATCGAAAATACGTATGGGCAGAAACCGGTGTGTATGAAGCAAACACCACACAGACTGCTGGATAGCAAAGCCTAAAACAGCGCTACGAGACGACACAAACTGACATGTGAAACTATGCGGTGCATCAAATGGCCAATGGTTGAATCGTGGCTGGTTTAAAATGGCCATTAACATGACGTGGAAGCCATATGTATTGCCCAAAATGTGACCGCTGCTCAACTAACTCTGCCTGGGGCGTTGGGTGGCTCAACTAGCCCCGTTTCGACAATTAAGCTTATTTAATTAACTTTTTATTAATGCGCGAAGAGATGTACATAATATTCTTCCCTGTGCGTAAACCATTTGTAAATGAAAAGACACTAAAGTCTGATCACGTGCGTTGATAGTTCACACACCAGCAGTCATTAATTACAATTACCAAAAGTTTCGAAAAACATCAAAAAGCATACTATTAACTCACATGTTCTGATCGTTGCGACAAATGTCACGTATTATACGTCAATTGTGTTCTAATAACATGTTCAATCACTGGGTGGTACCATGTAACTCTCGCTGCTGTAGTTTTCTGGGAAACATGAGTGGCTCATCTAATCCAGTGGCTCAACTAACACTGCCTTCCCCTACAGATATGCAAGATAATATATTCTACTTATATTGTAACCCACTTGCCTAGACACATCATACGGATGCACAGTAAATGCACAATGCAACCTCTCATAGATGAATAAAGTGTTCAACATAATTTCAAATTAAGCAACTATTTATTTTTTAAACTTACTTTTGTATTACATTATGCAACACGTTTATGTGTAATATAAAATATTACATGTTAAATACTGAGGCTAGGTACGTCTACACGACAATAAATATAGTGGTTTTTTTTTCGGATAGATCTAGTGAATGTGGTCTAAATGCACACACAATCTCAAAATACCCATTTTACCTTTGTGACCTCCAGATAGAAACTCGAGGATAACATCCACCCACACCTTTCCCCCATCTAATGAATGATTGATCTAGCATGTATTCCTGCTATTAAGAGACAATGCCGTCAAATGTGTAATATTTCCCGTTGGCTTGCCCATTATGATCAAGTGGCCGGAATTGTCATGGTCGTAGATGTCATTATACGTTATTTTTTCTTAAAGAAACAAATATTAAGGACAATGGGTTTTGAAAGAAAAACAGTTGTGTGCAGTATGCACAACTGAATTATAACAGTCAGTTGTCGTCATCGTTGTGCGTTCAACTTACTAATGGGTGAGGACACAACTTTTAGAATAATTTGTCGTCTTATAATTATGCCTTGCTTTGTTTTATGTAGCGAGTTTTCTTTAACAAATTAGTTCAAGATAAACGCATAAACGTTTTACTAACCATTATTTTGAGTACATGAAAGAACTGATGCTTCAAACGTACGAACAGTCGATAATTTAGAGCAATAGACAATCATGACGTTGTGCAACGTCGGTTACAACATCAAATTATTTCGTTGTATATACATGTACACACAATTATTAAAATTTGTTGTCCCAACAGATCATTGCAATGTATATTGGACAGAACTGCACAAGTGGTAAACTTCAAAGCAAGTGAAGCAAAACCATTGTAAAGGTTAAACATAACGTAAATTATCATACCGTAATTTAATTGTCTCGATTCTTTTGGTATCATTGCTCAGCAATTCAACGATATTTACACGTATGCAATATAAACAAGTCTACAAAACGTCTTAATTGCCCAATTGCCCAAGCGAGTATGATGTAAATTATATTACAAAACGATACTCTTACAATGACGTCGAGCACAGCAATTGGCCAGACCAGTCACGTATACGATTTGGGTTATTGTTATCTAATGCATATAATGCATATGGCAAAACAATGTCTGCAAGTATAATGTCGTTGAGGTTATACATATTTTATTTACCATCTTACACATGTTGTTCTTTTGGAAAGAAAAATACAGTCTGCCACTTGAACCCCTTTGTGTCAGTCTAACCACATCGACCCCCACTGTCTCAGTCTGACCACTTCAACTTCCACTGTCTCAGTCTGTCCCCTTCGACCACACTGCCTCAATCCGACCATTTCGACACCCACTGTCTCAGTCTGACCACTTCAACTTCCACTGTCTCAGTTTGTCCACTTCGACCCCACTGCCTCAATCCGACCATTTCTACACCCACTGTCTCAGTCTGACCACTTCAACTTCCACTGTCTTAGTCTGTCCCCTTCGACCCCACTGCCTCAATCCGACCATTTAGACACCCACTGCCTCAGTCTTCCTACTTTAACCCCAGTATGTCCATTTCAACACCCGCTGTTTCAGTCTGTCCACTTCAACACCCATTGTCTCAGCATATGCACTTCAACCCCCACTCTGTCAGTATATCTACTTTACAACCCACTCCCACCCCCCATTCCAGTCTTTTTACATTAACCCAGCCGAACAAGCCTGTCCACTTGATTACTACATATTAACGTCCACTGTATTAGATCCTCCAGTTTCACCTCCCTCAGTTTGTCCACATCAACCCCCACTGTCCGGGCGAACCAACCGGGCCTTTGACATGTGGCAGTTGCGGGCCCGACATAAGATTCACGGGATGCGGGTCAGCGGGCCCGCAATTATGTCGAACGCTGTCAATATGGCTGCCACTGTAAACGCACATAACAAGTTACAGTCATTGTGCATCAACCGTATCAAAACAGCTATGTTATCACAGATCACATTAAGTAAAACATATTAAGCAAAGTGGTATTGATCATGACAGTGATAGCTACCTTAGTGAATGAAGGTAATTTATGTCGGCGTAACCCTCTACTGCTCTCAAATCACTGTTGCACATACGTTGTTTTGAAAATAGCAACTGCTTTTCCGCGGGTTGCAACCCCTACTGTTTCAGTATGTCCACTTCAACCTCCACTACATCAATTTGTCCACTTCAAACCCCACCATCTCATTATTTCCACTTCAACCCCCACTGTCTCAGTATGTCCACTTCAACCCCCACTGTCTTAGTCTGACAATTTCAAGATGTCATCAGGTTGTCTCAAAGAACCAGAGTCTACTCTGTATCAAGATTAATTGTTTACTGTTATGTATCAACAACGCAACATTGATGTTCCTAAATATATTTACACGTTGCAAGATGTATTTTCCGCAACCATCATGCATACAGACATTGTGTACCTTTTGTTGCGTCTGTTCACTTAATTGCGAAACTGTAAATAGCAAAATGTCAAGGCGTAACCACGTTTGTCATTGTTGGTGGAATTTCTACTAATGTAACAGTTTATCCAATGATTTCATCAAAACTAAATAACACATTTTCACAAATAGACTAGGCAAATAATCTATTTAGCGACAATGGTGTTAAGATTTTGACGCGATTTTGCAATGTATACATAATCGGCTGTAACTCTACTAATTATAGAGCTACGTAACTAAAAGTTTTATCAAAATATCTAGAATCAGGAGAACTATGTCATGTGTGAATAATGATATCAATATTATAGCAATATTCGTCACAAAAAAACAAAACGTACCAAAATATATCAACATTGTATTTTGTGTTGTGGAACAAAGGTGTACAATAGTTTCTATAACTTCTTACGTACATGATACATGCAAATTATTTTTATCACAAAATAACGCCAGTTCATTTCCAAACACAACAATTCTGATTCGGTAAATAATGTAATAACATTCAGTGACAACCCAGAATACAAGTTACCCCTTTTATTTGTCATTTCCGCCAGATTTATATAGAGTTGGTGTCATTGTATGATTTTTTGTTTTGAAACGGTGTCAGTTTCATAATCCTATGAAATATAACTAATTGTATGGTGTACCCAGTATCACAAACAATGCTGTGAGTGTAAATGTAGATGTAACCAGGGCCCTTTTCAGAAGTAAGCACTTACGTTTCGCCAGTGTATGTACAAGATATCGAATGCAATTCCAACGTTCACATATACGTCATATAAAAGCTTTATATTACATGAAATGAAACCAATGAAATAAGACAGAATCGGATGTGGTAGCTGTAGTTGTGGATTGTCGACCCTGAAAGATTAATAGATGGACACACATTCTGCGAGACACCTTATCTCCTGGCGTTTTAATTGCGCCTCCGACGGTACGATCAATCGTGCTTTTAGCGTACTTTGATGTTATTTTCACATTTAGTTATAATGTAAGGTATAAAATAACTATATTATAAGTTAATGTAACCGTTTATATAATGTGAACATTATACTGTGTTCCAAACACATTAATAAACCAATCGCATCTACAGAACCCACCTGGAAGAAAATCGGGGTTTGTCATTGCCAAAGCTGTATTAACATGATAAATGCTGTACAATTTAACACAAAAACCATTATATGTAAATACCACTCCAGAGTGCAAAAGTTGCCACGATTAGATACATAGGTAATCGAAACCAAAACCTTTCACCGGATGTGCCGGCACAAAAAGATCTCCCTCTTTCGTTAACAGGTACACCTGATCATGCTTTTGTTTGGTGAATGAAATAAAATTAAACAAAGTAACACACATGCCATTCTCTTTTAATACAGGTATGGCCATTTGCAGTGACGCACTGTAAACTTGAGAGTAGAATAGAACTAGAATGAAGCCATGGGTGTAGCAGCACGTCTACAGTTGAGGAAGAGGAGCAGTGACACAACTACTGACTGGAGCCTATGCATTCTTTACCAGTAGGAATCTTCTAAAGATCCCATTCAAAATCTTGGCACCCGTGGTCTGGACAGAGTACAGCAAGCCATGGTCGAACGTAAACGATATCAAGATTGTGAAATGGCATATCATAAAAACTGTTATGGTACATTCACAAGTCCATTACATCTGGGCAAGCCGAAGAAAAACTTTGATGCCAAAAAATCACCTTGTGCTGATGAGGAAGCTTCAACAAGCTCAAAGAATCAGACCTTGCGAAGCAGCATGGAAACATTAGATTATGACTTATAAATTTTTTGTCAATCGGTTTCTTCCGAAAAAACAGAGTTGTCGCAACTAGGAATGTTTCTGATAGTCATCCATGCAGCGACACATGATTGTATTATGAGGTGTAGGTTAGCCGGGGTGAGTGATTTGGTAGTTGCTGATGCCAGGCACCACCTCAAGTGTTACATCCAGTTCACGAGGAAAGCTGACTCGTAAAGGCTAAAGATATGTGTATGCATAAAGTTGCACACGAAGTTTCCATAGGAGAAACTAAAGGTGAAATATACAGCTTATTGGATGTTTGGGTTAGGTATGTTGGGCTGTTGTCAAAATTGATGCTGGCAGTTACAAGCAGCACAGGACACGATTTAACGATAAGTTGCAAAGGCTGCTCCGGGGAAATCGAGTTTGTGCCACAGCTCCCCATGAACCACAACAATTATTCCAGGTATTTCCAGCGAAAGTAGTAGTACAAACTTTAAATGAGACAAAAGATGAACTGGAAGACGTAGTGTCAGAAAAAGGGTTGCACACCTGTTTGTCGGACAAACAGATGAAGATGCTGATGACACCACCAGAAGGCTATCCCTTAGTTTTGGCCAAGACACTGTGCATGCTATCTCAAATGGTAAAACCCTTACCCCCAAAAATGTTGACTTCAGAATGAGTATCCACCAAGCAACGCAATCAAGGACTCTTGTGAACCTTTTTCACAATGCTGGGAATTCCATCAGTTACAGTCAGGTACAGCGTGTTGACACAACTGACAAAGAGAACATTCCATCAGTTACAGTCAGGTACAGCGTGTTGACACAATTCTGACAGAGAACATTCCATCAGTTACAGTCAGGTACAGCGTGTTGACACAACTCTGACAAAGAGAAAATTCCATCAGTTACAGTCAGGTACAGCGTGTTGACACAACTCTGACAAAGAGAACATTCCATCAGTTACAGTCAGGTACAGCGTGTTGACACAACTCTGACATAGAGAATATTCCATCAGTTACAGTCAGGCACAGCGTGTTGACACAACTCTGACATAGAGAACATTCCATCAGTTACAGTCAGGTACAACGTGTTGACACAACTCTGACAAAGAGAACATTTGACAAATTCATTGAAAATGGTAAATTTCCAGTTCCACCCAATCTTTTTGAAGGCAAATTTCTCCAATTTGCAGCAGACAACATCGATATCATACAGGAAACGATCGATGGTAAAGGGACATTCCATGCCACCCAGATGGTTATATTCCAAAGAGGAGAGCCAACAGGTAAAAGTGAACAACAATTGCTTCTTGGAAAAGGAGGCCTCCTCAAAATACGGGAGGAGTTACAGCAGTTGAATCAGGCACCCGAAGCCATTGCTCGTCCAATACCGGAGGAGTTACAGCAGTTGAATCAATCACCCGAAGCCATTGCTCGTCCAATACCTGGATTTGCTGTTGATGTTGACCTGGAAAGCTATGAACCAGATCCAATCTTGACCACGACAGCAAACATCAAAGATGTTTGTTGGCTACTCACAAGACACTACCGCACTCCTTACCAGTCAGTACCTGCTTGGATGGGCTTTAATCAACTCACGATAACACACAAGCAGCAAGTAAGTAACATCCGTGAGCTACCTACCAATCATAAATGCGTCCGCACATGAATCGACCCACGAAGAGGCTGATACGCGCATCATACTACATGCTACTGCAGCTTTCGAAGCAGGGTTTGAACATGTTATCATCGCGAGTAGAGACAGTGATGTGTTGGTACTTGTGATTCACTTTGCAACACAACTGAGTCGAAAATTATGGATGAGAACAGGAACAGCAAAACAGCGACGCTTCATTGCTGTTCATGACAACAGTAACATCCTACTCTCCGAAGGAACATCCCAGCATATCATGCATTAACATGATGTGACACTGTCAGTTAGCCGAGTGGACACGGCAAAAAAATCAACATGGAAAACATTCCAGAACCATGCAGTTCTATTGCACCATCTTGCACGCGGAGCTCTCTCTGAAGCCACATAGAAACAAGCAGAGGAATTCATCTGCAGAGTCTATTCATCATGCACTAACGATGCAGCCATCAACGAAGTGTTTTACAGACTATTTCAGAAAGATACTAAAATTCGAGAAAAGCTTCCGTCTACCCACAGTTGCCTTTCCAAACACATCCAACGTGCCCACTACCGGAGCTGTGTTTGGTATTTGGCAGATAACACGTCCCTTGACCACGTTTCACCCATCAATAATGGCTGGTACAAGGATCCCACAAGTGAACAACTTCACCCACAGCTGATGGTAGAGGACCCCTTACTTCAGGAATTCTCAGATATTGTGTATTGCAAATGCAAAAACTGTGCAATTGCTAGATGCACCTGCAGATCCAAGCAGCTAAAGTGCACATGTGCATGCTCATGATGATATCTGCCGGAACTCATTTACTACGATGGACGATGCAGAATCAGACTAATTGTCAGTTACACGTGTCCTTCTAATGTCTATCTTCACAGATAATGGATGATCTGCCCTCATACGCAGTGATTGGGCGGGGATGGGCGCTACTTTATGCATCAGAACATTGAACAATCCGAGCCTCTTTCCGGTATGGAGAAAGAGTAGGATTTAACTGACTGGTGGATAAGATTGCCATGTGTAACAATATAAATTTTTATTAACATGTAATCATGTTTTAATATCAGTATTGTTAATTGGGGTTTAATTAAGATATGCCTCCCAATGACTGTAGTGTTTCACTTTCTGACAATCTTGCAAATATGGGGGTAACATTGATCTGTGCATAATAATCAGTAATTTTCCATCGTTTACCGAACCAGTTGGTGTTGTTTTATTTAGAAATGAACTGGCATTATTTTGTGATAAACATAATTGACATGTACCATGTTCGTAAGAAGTTATAGGAACTATTGTACACCTTTGGTCCAGAAACCAAAATAAAATATTGATATATTTTGGTACGTTTTATGTTTTTTGTCGAGTATTGCTGTAATATCGATACAATTATTTATTTATAACACAGTGCTCCTTATTCTAGATATTGTTATACCACATTTAGCTATGTAGATCTATAAGTAGTAGAGTTACAGCCGATTACAAAATCGCGTCAAAATCTTAACACCATTGTCGCTAAATAGCTCACTAAACAGTAAAAAAACACAATAGAAAGTGTCATCCGGGCTGGTTGTGACCGGTAAAGGTCATAGATAAATCCTGGCATGGGTGACAGCTTTTAACATTTAGGTACCCCTGATGTAATTTTTTGAGATTATTTGCCTAGTCTAAAACTGGCTAACACGTCGTCAAGAATATTATATAGGTTTGATTTTTTTTCGCGGAATTAGTACAACACGAAAAGAGCAACACTATTGGGCTGATAAGAAGAAGCAATTGTGTCAATTATTAATAATATTATGCAAAAACTATTTAACTCACTAAGCAGTTATGTAATATGGCGTGAGTAAATTCAACAACAGGCTCAACATACACGTGCAAAACATAGCATCAACAATCGGATAACAGTTTGGACTGTGATGGATTGAGGTTTCATATGTAATAACATACAGGATAGTACCATGCCTTAGCCACTGAACATAGCTAATCGTATTGTATGGAAAGTGGAAAGCATTTGTTACAATATACAATGTATGTAGTTTATATATAATAATATTAATTCCAGTAATGTCTTACTTAAATGCCTCAACCACCAGACACATTTGAAAGATAGTTCTATGTGTGTTTTGAAGGTTTGATACTAATAAAAGTTTGCATACTAATATCAATGTTTGAACTTAGATACAAGCAGAAAAAATGAATGTATAGTTTGGTCATTCGTCTTGTATTTTAGACATCGTATTCTATTTTTTCTACTTCGTATATGGTTTGGTTTGCTTGTCAATATCTTACATGTGATTAATATTAAGATAATGTTTACTATTGCACACAAATAGAATTGTTGCATTAAAATACATGGTCAGTAACCGTCCAGTAGAGAATCAAGATCGTCTGACCGAGAATGAGCGCACCTGAAATAAACACCTGTCATCAAGTCCCTACAAATATTTCAAGGCTACGGGCCACAACCAGTAGGCGACCAGCCAATCAGAGCGTGACACGTGTATCACTGTTACTGGCATAACGTAGGTTATATTACAACTAAATACCAAAAGTGCGTGACACAAATGTTATGTACATTATTTAATCGGTTGCCTATATACGTATGCATGTGAGTACACATGAGTGAGTGAATATATACAGAAAACAGTTGTGCCGCGGACACAATAGTAGGTAGTCTACTACTCAATGTTAAGAAAGGAACATATCAATGCTACTAAAAAGTAAGGGCACACCATGTTACCATGCCACCTGTTGACTGCAGTGACAGGGGCTCAGTTCATTCAAGCATTCACTCACCTAGCCTTGTGACAGAGTGAATCACTGTCAAGGGCTGATAGTCACGCTCTAATTATTTCAGTACACGACACATGGTACTACTCGGTGCGTTAGACTTGAGATCGAAAACACGATAGTCAATACCACATAAGCAACATTTCCCTGTCAAAGAACGTTAAAAAAAAACTCGTCGCATGGTTAAGGAACATCTAAATGCACATCAGTTTAAATTGACATACGATGGAAAATATGAATTTTTCAATTTACTGTGTTTTAATATTACCCCTGTTATCTTGATAATTGTTTACGAATATTGTTAATTGAGGCAAAAAAAACTATATATATATATATATATATATATATATATATATATATATATATATATATATATATATATACATATATATATACATATATATATACATATATATATACATATATATATACATATACATATACATATATATATACATATACATATACATATACATATACATATACATATATATATATATATATATATATATATATATATATATATATATATATATATATATATATATATATATACATATACGTATGCATTGAATTAAATATGCATTAATTATAAATTAGTTTTAAAATTTAAATAAGTTATAAAAAGTATATCAGCTAAAAATATAGATATATAAATAAATATGTTAAAAACATATATAATAATAAATAATTAAATATGCAAATTGGATCTAAAATCACCATTATACACAGTAATGTGATCGTGCCCATTTAGACAACATGGGTCCATTAACAATATTGATACAATAGGTCATATGTTTTATCAACGTATTTTCAATGTCGTAAACCCGGTTTCTGAACCATGTATATATATTTTGCGCAATAGGGCGTCAAAGTCATCAATGCAATTACTAACAAACATACAACTAGCGCTGTCCCATATGTAATATTCTAAAATCCGCCTACGCATGTTGTTGTAGGCGACATGTGCTTAATACATGTTAATATGTTGTCATGTATTTATTATGTTGTTTACTTTTATTAAGTGTTTTAATCAGCACTTCTATTATATATTGTTTTTTAACTAAATATATCAATAATGTGTGCAATTTTATGTAAAGTATCCAAGAGCATTTTATTTACAATTGATTCAAAAGCTATGCATCTCTCCTCAAACACTATTCCCTGGATTACCTATGAAGCACTTTCATAGGTAATCCATATACATCGGGTCAAATATCAAGGTCAGTGACATTTATGATACAAATATTGTTCAACTACCATATGATGCAAATATGTGGACAGGGCAATGTCTTAGCTGTATCCGTACTACCAATATCAGCATATTACGGCCTTTTGGGCCATTGAGTTATGTCTGTAAACATGGTAATGCGAATCTGTGCTACTTTTTCTATTCCTATATGATATAACTGTAAAAACTATTTCATTTCAGGTCTTTGGCATGAGTGCGTTTCTCAACAGGTTTAATATGTGTGCAAATGTAATGAAAATTGATGGGAACATTGCTGGTTGTTTTCATATGGAATGTCCTAGTTGTGCAAATAAATTAGCAAGGAAAGGTTCATCAAATATTTCTGAAGCTGGACTTGATTGCATGTGTCTAAATACATGGTGTCTTACATCATGGTAGTAATTATGTCAAAACTGCTAATGGAATCACATTTGCAGCCACAAGTACAAAAGAACTAGCATATTTTCTAACATAGGCATCTCATCAAGATTGAAAGCCAGATTACATGGGCCACTATGCTACCAATAGCAATCAAAGGTGCGGAGGTGTGGACGCTGCGATCACAGCAGACACAATATCTTGTATGTCAAAGAACTAACGAAGAAGAAAGAAGGCTTGTAAAATATAATTAACAAATCATATTATGTATGTCACTATTCTAATTTTGTTATGTGGATGCAAGACGCAGTCGTGTTTGTGAATCCCAAAATGTGAACCCTTGCAAAGTAACATGGGTGTGCCCATACGCCAAATATAAAACCGATATTTGGCAAATATGGGCTATATGGCTGTCACAAACTTCACGAGAACGCGCACGACAAGTAATATACATATATTCAAGTTTTAGTTGTGATATTATCCCCCGTTGTGGATACACCCGAACGACCGTGGAATTGAAAGTTGACTCGGTTGTCGCATCATTAAATGAGACGGTTTACTTGGATTTATCTCGATTTATATCAGCAAATTATTGTTGATGAATGTAACTTTGATTTTTGTAGTCGCATATGCGTGAAATATATGTAGTTTTTTTATAAACAATATTTAGTATTCGGCAAGATTCAGCTTATTTGATGCAAAACACAAGAATCGCTTTTAGCAGCGTAAGAACCATATGGTGATGATGGACCCTAAACACGGCTGGATACCAGTGTGATATAAGGTTTGGACCCGGGTGACATTTGGGTCCAAATATCAAGTACAATGTGGACCCCCTATGAGATTTCGACCCTACGACAAGTAATAACCATTACATTGTTTCCATAATTTATTATATTGTGTATCTGGAGCGGTAGTGTGTGTGTGTGTGTGTGTGTGTGTGTGTGTGTGTGTGTGTGTGTGTGTGTGTGTGTGTGTGTGTGTGTGTGTGTGTGCGTGCGTGCGTGCGTGCGTGCGTGCGTGCGTGCGTGCGTGCGTGCGTGCGTGCGTACGTGCGTGCGTACGTGTGCGTTATGTGTTATGTATTATTATGAATCATGGCATAAAAAATGGACCCCACATCTACAACCTTTCAATGACATATTGAGTAGGGCGGATACTGTTATCATACTATCTAATTATCATGATTAAGTTTGTACAAGCGGTTCCAAATTTCATATCATATGTACACCGCGGGTCCAAATATCTGGGGGTACATATTTCATATGACGCTGGAGCAACAGCCTAACCGTGTAAGCTATGATACAGCGACGTGCCTGAGTACATTGCAATCACAAATGTACGCATAGCAAAGGTATGTTAAGTTGGCATGGTCGACTAATCAGGCCAGCAGTGTGACATTACGGCACACACAGCGCGGAACGTGGCGCTGTGTATATTTCAAAAGCAGGGCGACCAGCTGCATTGATCGCGGCAGTAATCGCACTGAACACACCACTGGACACTACTGATAGTTTACTCGAACGGTGCTACCTATGTAGGATATATTCCCTATCCCCTTACCTCAGAAGTGTGTGTGTCACAACGGAGACTATGCGGAGGCGGCGTCTCCGTTTAGGTTCGCCCTTATGACGGACGTTTGGGGCCGCAGTAGGGTAATATGACAGTTATCAGAGCATGACGATATTGACAGGTGACCAAAACAATATTGGTGCCCCACACGGAATAGTCGACAAGCCAGGTAATTGATAGCTGTTTCACCGTTCGTGAAATCTTCTGCAGTCGCGCTGGGGCCTTATTCTAACCCTTTCTTAGAATCGTCTCTAGAGGCACGTGATCGGTATGCACGTACACATCAGCTTTTCTTGCATCTACCCGGAGTACAACAGGTTTGTGATGGCGATAGAACATGAGAACAAAAGCACTGGATATGATCTGTTTTACCTCGTCAAACGTGTCTTGTTGTATCTTGGACCAGATGAAGTCTGAACCCTCTTGTGTAAGCATTCGAAGATATTTAACGACATCACTGAGATTTGCTTCATATGTTGAAAGTTATTTACACATGCCAATGAACCGCTGTACTGCGGCTTTGGTGCGTGGAATAGGCATCTTGGTCACCGCTGACGATTTGTTAGGTTCGGCTCTCAAGCCGACATCGCTGATGACGTGGCCCGTGAAAAGTTCCCTCCTTGAATTTACTCCACCCAGGATCGCACAGAGACTGGACAAAACATGGGGAGATGCATCTGACCTTTTTAAACACATTTTACTTGATAGACGACGATCATGGCGCCTGGGGTAACTCTTGACATTGGGGGGGATTTTTAATCACATTGGTCTATTGTTGCACTCTACAAGCTTAGCAGCCATCAGCCAGTTAGACAAAGACTCACCTCAACTACTGTCTATAGTACGGTAGCCTCATACACCATCAGTTGTAAATCCATACCTACTTCCAAGAAACATAAACTGCTGAACTTTGGATAGGAAGGAATCTAGCATGTCCAAACGATGATGTCCAGTGACGTGAACATATCGGCGACATTAGGAAAACTGTAGAGATTGATCGTGAGCTTACCAATAGATACGTACACATAGCTGCGCTAAACAAAAAGAACGCGCGTGTGCGTGTTGGCTGAGCTCAAGAAAGCAAGACAGGTCAGAATGGCATTCAGGCTGTGTTTTGCCAAAGATATGACTCATACTAGAGATGTGAAACGTATGCTGGCTTATCCACTGCAGGGCCTGTGACAGTAGCTCAAAGGTCTGGCATGCATTGCTCACGCCCATTGCCAGGCATAAAAAACTTAAATGCCTGAGATTTGAAACCTAACAGTCAAAGGGTGAGGCCGGAATAATGCGGACTGCATCTTGTAAATCAGCTTTGGCGATGAACGCTCCATTACCCGAAGTCAACAGTTGTTTAACACAGGGATGTCAGGGTATGTCGATTGTTGCCTGCGATCCTTGTCTCCATAGGTTATAAATACGCCTACATTGGAATTACCGTTACTTCGACGGAGGGTGATTCGACCGCTGGGGAGCTCTTCACTCGCGGATTCAGTAATCTAACCAAAAGACCATTGAAACGACATATACTCTATATTCTGGGGAGTCACCTCAGTCAGAACACCGACAAGTCGTCTTAAGGATCAATCGCTCCGTGTTGAAAAGTTACTAGAAAAACATGTCCGAACAGGTTTGAGGTCCAGGCTGAGTGCCTCGTGATAGGTGAACGCTTACCTTCGCTGTGATGTTCGAGAGGGAATGCTGTGTATACCCTCGTTTCGACGAGGGTATACATACGTTTCGTGGTTCCTGTCTTAAAAGCAGCCCGACTTGTTGTCAATATCTACGGATCCGGCATTTGAATCCTTAACTTTACATCTCTGGCAATTGCTAGGTAGGGGGTGCGGTAGCGTAGCGGTTAGAAGATCGGGCTCTCAATCGAGAGAACCCGGGTTTAACAAGATTTGCCATCCAAGCCAAAGGCCTAGATGGCAAGTGGACAAGGAAGCCATTGGCTTATCGAGAGTCCAACAATGTTCATCTACTTATAGCCCGCCCTCCTGAGATATGTGTCAACCTTGTTTTTAAACATATTCACGCTGCTAGCAGTTACACAATCTGTAGACAATTTGTTCCATTCATTTATTGTCCTCTGTGAGAACGAGTGCTTCCTGATGTCCAATCGACATTGATCCTTTACTAATTTTACCTCATGTCCTCTAGTTCTGCTATCCTTCTTGAGTGAGAAAAACATATTTCTATCAATATTTTCATACCCATTCAATATCTTAAAGACTTCAATCTGATCTCCTCTTAACCTCCTTGTCTCTAGAGTTGTTAAACCACATTCTTTCAGGCGTTCTTCATAACTAAGGTCTCTCAGTTCTGGAATCATTTTAGTTGCTCTCCTTTGTATGCGTTCAAGCGTATCTATATCCTTCTTACGATATGGTCTCCATGCTTGTATACAGTATTCTAAATGAGGTCTAACTATTGCTTTATAAAGAGGTATAATTAACTTTTTTCCCTTGTATGTTATGTTTCTTCTAATCAATCCAAGAATTTGATTACCCTTTGAAGCTGCAATACCACACTGCTCTGAAACTTTCATATCAGCGCTTATTGTAACTCCTAAGTCCTTTTCTTTTACAGTAGTACCCAGAACAGTATCTCCCATTTTATAGTTTACATTCAAGTTCCTATGTCCTGTATGTAGGCATTTACATTTCCCAAAATCGAACAACATCTGCCATTTCTCAGACCATTTCACTAATCTGTCTAGATCGTTTTGTAAATGTTGTTTATCACCATCAGTATTAACCTTTCTAAACAGTTTTGTGTCATCCGCAAATTTCAGTACGTTACTTGTTATACTGTCGTCCAAGTCATTGATATAAATTAAGAATAATATAGGTCCTAATACTGATCCTTGAGGTACCCCACTCAAAACCGATTTCCAATTTGAAACTTCTCCATCTACTACAACTCGTTGTCTTCTGTCAGTCAGCCATTGTTCTATCCAGTCAGTTATGCTATCCCCGATACCATGGGCTTTTAATTTAAGTAGTAATCTTTGATGTGGCACTTTGTCAAAAGCTTTCTGAAAATCTAAGTAGATAATATCTACTGGCGATCCCACGTCTATCCACTTAGTGATTTCTTCCAAAAAACATAACATATTTGTTAAGCATGACCTCGCTTTAAGGAATCCATGTTGAGATGAATTTAATAATTTATGCTTAACGAGGAAGTCCACCATATGGTCTTTAATTAACCTTTCTAATAATTTACAAATCACTGACGTTAAACTCACTGGTCTGTAATTCTCTGACTTATTTCTCGAACCCTTTTTAAATAATGGTATGATGTTTGCTTCTTTCCATTCAAACGGAACAACTCCCTCTTTTAATGACAAGTTGAATACTCTTGCAAGTGGTATACTGATTTGTTCTACTGTTTCCATTAGTAATTTTGGGTTTGAATCCTATTGCCGCCGTTTCGAAGCTTTAGCAATTTCGTTCACCCCATATTCCTACAGTTCACTTAGCTGTATAAATGAGTACCTGGCTACATACCTGCACATGTATAACACACTGTTCCGAAAACAAAGATAGTCACTGAAGCGTACACTATGACGCACAAAGTCAACAATACTTCACCCGCGTGCGTGTTCAGCCTTGATACGATCTCATTCGGCCGCAGTGTTGCCGAGCCCGCAGTCGGCTGGATGCACAGTAGGCCGGTCGTCAATAGGTCGAGGAGGCGGTGACGTATCGTGACGACGGCTCACGCGGACGCACTGGTGTCGTACGCGGGGAAGACGGATGAACAGTCGGCTGGACGCTCAGTAGGCCGGCCATCAATAGGTCGTGGAGATGGCGTACGTGCATGCGGACGCACTGGTGTCGCACGCGGGGAAGACAGCTGAACGTATCGCAGGCAGTTATTAGTAGGTAGTGGAGACGAGAAACGGCCAACGCAGACGGTCAACAATGCGTGGCATCGTGTTGCCTGGTTTTTCACCCGCCGTAGTCAGTGCGAGCGAAGCTGTAGAGGGGTTGCGACTTTGCTGTTGTCCGCGCACTCTGATTCCCCGTCCTTGCCAGACATCACCGTTGAAACTTTACTGCCGCATTTGTATGTTCTGGCACCTCTCTCGAATACACTTTACTTAGGGTCTTACACCCATCGCCTGGTAACCTTCTTACCCCTTCAAAAGGTCGGCGTCAGCCAATCAAAATTACAAAAAAATACACGGACTGTTCCATTACATTAATACCCCCTTAAAACTATAATGTACCACGCCTAAAGCTAAACATCGTGGGTACAATTATTGCATTACCTGTTCATGCCCCACGCTTAACTAAACTTCCAATGTGGGCTCCCACACTACACTTGGATACAATTGCATAACTTGTTTATGCCATCCATATATATACGCTCTAACATTTACATCACTATATCCAGGAAAATAGTTCACATAACAATTCGCAGAAATGCGACAAACGTACCTTTACCTTTTTGGGTAGGACAAGAACACTTTTACAGATGTTATCAGTATTTCATCCTTTGTTTCTTGTACCTGAAAAACCCTGAGTGGTCTCATTTTTGATTCCAAGTCTCATTGTGTTTGTAATTTCAACCTGTTGACATCCTGTGTCTTTGAAGAGCTCACTGACTAGATCTTGGCCCCCTTTTCTTTGTTTTCTGGTAAGCCCTTGACCTTAATGGTTTTTTTGGTCCTTTTCCTTTTTTCTAGGGATTCGTCCCTGAAAATGTCAATTGTTTTATTTATTTTCGACATGTCCATTGCCATTCTGATCAAAAAAACTTTCTTCTGTTGCATAAGGTTCCAGCATATGAATTACAAGGGAAGATATACATCAGTGCAGATTGCACAAGCATAGTACCAGCTAGATTATTTACTATTCACTACACACAAAAGCAGCGGGTAATAATACCACAGGTCCCACCTGCTTGCGGATGGGGACCCAACCCCCACGAAAGGGCTGCACGGCTCTTGGTCAAAGCCACAGAAAATGGTAAAGGAGTAGGTCCCAGATACTACCTAATGTAAATGTGATTCATAGGAATCAAAAGTCAAACTACTGCCGATGGCAACGTCCGGCTTGCTAACCAATAGTACACCCCAAAGGTGGGATCCGTCCAAGGATTAGCAATGTCTCGTCGAGGGATAAGTCGTTTCACGACCATCCCTCCGCCAACGGAAGGTAAGTTGCCTCAAAACCGTCCTTCCGTCAACAAAGAGGCAAGTCACCTCACAACAATTCCTTCGCCAACAGAGGGTAAGATACTTCGTTGCTGTCCCTGGGACGACGGATTCTCACTGTGTCACTCCGTAGATGCTGTCTCGTTACGTTGTTGCACCTGAGGGAACGATCATCATTGCCACACGTTGTTCCTTATATGCTGTCGCGTAACATTGTTGCATTTGAGGGAGTGACCGCCACTGCCACATTCTATATGGTCTGGCGTACACTCCGCAGATCGGTGCAGACATGAAACAGAAGCCGTACATGCATCTAGTCGGGTGTGGCCAGTGACTTTATGTGGACGTTTTGCTAGATATTGACTCTACTAGGATATATTTCCGGTATGAGTCAGAATGCCAGCGTCCCATGGCTTTAATATGTTCGGAAGATAAACCTGACTTGGCTGCCCATGTGGCTGCACCTATACGAAAACAAGTCCGTGTGAACAATGACTGTACTTAGGTGTTTAGCAAATGCAGTTTTTTTGGACTGGCAACTTATTGGCATATTGGAAAAGAGAGCCCTGCTCATGTCCACTGAGCTTGATATAATCTACCATCCGACGATATGGACTAGCTGTTTTGCCTGTTGGGAGAACGTCCAGGTTGAAAGGACGGCTGGCACTATGTTTGTATGAACGGAATACCAGACGTAAAGGGTTTATGCGACACTGGGACACGGAAAGGTGATGGGGCTAGCTGTTCCCACAATTACCCTTAGAAATCTTGATATAATCTACCATCCGAAAGCCAAAGAACATCAGACTGAATATTGCGCGATGCAAGATGATAGTGTTGGAATAACATTTGGACAGAGGAACCGATTTAATGATGAGGGACATGAGGCTGGGTTGGACGACGCGCGCGTGTTCGGCCTGCAACCGTAAAATAAGATCCGCAACAACGTTGATCTTTCCCTCAATATAGCGAATGGTTAGCTCTCCTCGTGCCTTTAGTCAAATCAATGAGGCGTCTTAGGAAAGCGGGACCTGGGGCTATGGCGCGGCATGCAAGATTGATGGAGCCAACCAAGGATTGCATTTCTTTCAAGGTGACTATCTTCCTTTTGGCTAGGTTTAAGAGTTTCTGCCGAATAAATGTCACTTTGTCCAGAGGTAATGCCAATGTTTGATTCATGGTATCAACTTCAACTCCATGAAATGTGACTGTTGTGGAAGGGAGCACTGCTTTATATTGATTTATAGGTGGGCTAGCCATTTGACTGAGCTCAAGAAAGCGAGACAGGTTAGAATGGCATTCAGGCTGTGTCTTACCAAACAAAAATGAATCATCAAGGATATGACTCATACTAGAGCTGTGAAACTTATGCTGGGTTATCCATTGCAGGGCCTGTGACAGTAGCTCAAAGGTATGGCATGCATTGCTCACGCCCATCGCAAGGCATAAAACTTAAGTACCTGAGATTTGAAACCTAACAGTCTATAGTCAAAGGGGGAGTCCGGAATAATGCGGACTGCATCTTGTAAATCAGCTTTAGCGACGAACGTTCCTTTACCCAAAGTCAACAGTTGTTTAACACAGTGAATCTAGTATTTGAAAGGTAACAGTGGTGAGTTCAAGAAGTTACTTTGTTGTCGTAACCCTGCAACAGAAATTGCTAAACGTTACGTTTCATTGGCGTCCGCACAACGTGGCCGGTCATAGTTGCTGAAGACCGACTCAGTGCATTGTCGCTGACTCAGTGCATGTACGCGTTTTCTAAACTTATCTGTTATTTCATCCACCAGCTGTGCCCAACCTGTATCGAAACTGTTGGTACTTGATGTTGATGGTCTCTGACTCTTCGCTTTCTTGTGGGTTCGTCTCTCATTTTCTTCACCAGGGGAGTCGCTGTCAGTGAACTCGGAGTCAGAGTCAGAACAATTCAACGCCCGTTCATGTGATGGCAGGTGACGTTTTCTTGTTCTTGCTCGCTGTCACACCTGCTTGGCTGGTGAGGTTGGACCGTCAGCGGCAGGCTGCTGCTAGTCTGGTTGGGAAGATGGGCCAGCGACGGCGACTGCTATCGACGAAATGCCTCGAACTTCTCATCCGTCTTCGCCAACATGGAGGCCAGGAGTACCCCCAGATTTGGTGCATCAGGGGTTCGAGCCTCATGCGTTGATTCATTGGGCGCACCGCATGGAGAGCTCTTCTCAGTGTTCTTAGCCCGCTCCTGCGCCGCCGAAGGTTTCGACATGATCGAACACGGACGGATCCTCTGGCTTTCGATCTCCTCGCTCTCATTTGGGCTGGCTCGTGTCGAATATGAAATCGCGAAACGAAAAATTACCACATAGAATCGAAGAATCGAATTTTCTTACTGAATGTTGAACGAAAGTAAAGTAGGTGTTGCTCGTCTGGCGCAGTGCAGAAAAGTAACTTGTTAAACCCGCTCTCAGACTCTCTTCCTGCGAGAATATTTTCGCGAGCGCCACTAACCAATGGGAAGCTCCGAAGCAACCAGGCTGGCCTAATTAAGCGTCATCCCAATTAGCAGGAAGGGGCGCAGGTTGTATAAATACTGTTTTGCACTGTCTTTCCTTTCCTTTCTGGTTTCATCTGACATGTTGATTTGCTGCGAATACTATCAAATGACTAAGATGTTTCGATGTTGACGTAGTCCTCGGGTACTTTTTTATTTGGCTAGACTCTTTGTATTATTTTATAAAAGACACCTTATTCGTGTCTTATTTTCAAGGTCTTCCTGGGTGCTTTCTATATTAAATTTAAATATATGGGAATATTTGCCGGGTATCTAGAGGCTTGTGAAGTGCAATGAAAAATATAGAAATCTCCATCCCCGGGGAGTATTTGGCATCTAGGCGTCTTGAGTAAAAAGTATGTTAGTAGTAGCAATGGATGTTGGAGTGCACCTAACTAAAATGTGTTTGGACCCAAACCTTATGGTTAAGCTCAAATAAGTACTAACTGACTCTAAGTCTGAGACTAAGTCTCAGTCAGACCGACAATGGTTGATGTGACAACGAAGTCACTCGCCGCCGCACCGGCACGCACCAGAGGCAGCGCTTATCTCTTCTACCAGACTTTCACCCGCGTCGACGCCTACAAATTCTCATTCTTCCCAGCGCCATCAGACTATGGAACAAGAGCACACAAGAATTAGTTGGCCAACCGTCAGTAGAAAGGTTTAGACAGTGCCTTCTCACCATGCCAACATAGAACAATTATACAGCCCTTATTATTAGAAATCATAGTCCATGCACTAATGTATTGCCTAACTACGCAAACGCGACATATTCTGACCTACACGGACCCGAACCGGCACTACGTCACCCGCTCCCACGCAATAGTGATCACAGCTCGAAAATACTCTAGCCACATTTATATGTGGCTAACATAGTTACGAGCTTAAATGGAAGAAGAAGAAAACAAGTTCAGACAACAACGTCTACTCTACGGCTCAGCCCAGTTACGACAGAAACAACAAGTCAAATTGTTATTTAAATATTCTAAGTACACTGTTTTGTCGACAATATTTATCACACATATATTATCATATCACAAATATTTTAATCAATCAGTGCAAGATAAAGTGAGTTGTGGCTTTAATCCTTGTTGTATATTTGATTTTCGCTCGATCAGGGCGTGGTTTGTTTACATTGGATACAACCGCATTGGGCGCGGTGGTCGTGTGTGGGGCGCGATGGTCGTGTGTGTGGACGCGGTGGTCGTGTGTGGGGCGCGGTGGTCGTGTGTGGGCGCGATGGTCGTGTGTGGGGCGCGGTGGTCGTGTGTCGGGCGCGGTGATCGTGTGTGGGACGCGGTGGTCGTGTGTGGGGCGCGGTGGTCGTGTGTGTGACGCGATGCTCGAGTGTGGGACGCGGTGGTCGTGTGTGAGGCGCGGTGGTCGTGTGTGGGGCGCGGTGGTCGTGGGTGGGACGCGGTGGTCGTGTGTGCGGCGCGGTGGTCGTGTGTGGGGCGCGGTGGTCGTGTGTCGGGCGCGGTGGTCGTGTGTGCGGCGCGGTGGTCGTGTGTGCGGCGCTGTGGTCGTGTGGGACGCGGTGGTCGCGTGTGGGACGCGATGGTCGTGTGTGGGACGCGGTGGTCGTGTGTGGGACGCGGTGGTCGTGTGTGGGGCGCGGTGGTCGTGCGTGGGGCGCGATGGTCGTGTGTGGGACGCGGTGGTCGTGTGTGGGGCGCGGTGGTCGTGCGTGGGGCGCGATGGTCGTGTGTGGGGCGCTATGGTCGTGTGTGCGGCGCTGTGGTCGTGTGTGGGACGCGGTGGTCGTGCGTGGGGCGCGATGGTCGTGTGTGGGACGCGGTGGTCGTGTGTGGGACGCGGTGGTCGTGTGTGGGGCGCGGTGGTCGTGCGTGGGGCGCGATGGTCGTGTGTGGGACGCGGTGGTCGTGTGTGGGGCGCGGTGGTGTGGGTGGGGCGCAGCAGTCGTGTGTGGGGCGCTATGGTCGTGTGTGGGGCGTTGGACTTTCGTTCGAGGGAACCTGGGTTCAAAACCACCTGCTGCCGTTTAGAAACTTGAGCAATTTCGTTCACCCTAATTTGCCCGTGTCATTCGGAAGAGACACTAAAACTTGGTCCCTTCTATCTGGTGTTGATGCCAGGGGAAGTAAAAGACAGGGAAATGGAAAAACCCAGTGCGCCTCACAGAGCTTGTTGTCTCAATATCTAAACTCGCTCTACTATGTTCTTAGATCAGCTGCTTAGGGAGTATCTCATCAAGCATCATCATCAGTCAAGATGGCCGGATTTTGCAAGAATTTGGAATCGCTATTTGATTCATATTCTTGTTTGATATGCTTTGCTAAATTATATCAAGTACTGTCACTTAGATTCCCTAAGCAATTATGTATGGTGTCCCCTAGTTATGACTTACTGAGAACGTACCTCTATGAAAATGAGATTCTATTGGGGAGCACAAATAAATCCTACCGATACCAGCAGCGCCACCTACCGGCGTCCCCAATCCGGTAGATTCAATCGATACCGCTGTCATGGACTGAGATTACTGCCGCCGTGTGCAAAGACAACTATTTCATAACTATGGGGTGTATTTCAACGATCTCGTGAATTATAAATTGTTTCGTATCATGAAGGGATCAGTGTGTTTACGACAGTGAAATCGGCACAGGGCCATTGCTGTAAGGTTGCACGTTTCTTGATCTAATGAAGCTGGTGGCTAGGACGTGTCTTGGTGTCATAATAACGTTTTAACTTACTAAGATTACGGCAAACTTAGTGATGATGAGAGCTGTGGCTCCTAGATTGGGTTTGTATGTACATTATAATTGTTTTGTACTTGTGTGAATAGTCTGGCATGTTTGTTGGATAACGCGCACTGACCGACTATTGCCTGTGAGTTAATGTATACTGACCGACTATGGCACTGGAAGATAGTTTACATCGACCAACTTTGATCTGTGAGATTACTTATATGAACCGACCGACTCTGGTCCGTGAAATAACTTACAATGGCCGACTATGGCAAGTGAGATAACTTACATTGGCCGATTATGCCACGTGATGTAACTTATGTTGGCCGAGTATGGCATGTGAGATAATTTATATTGACCGACTATAGCATGCGAGTTAACTTATATTGGCCGACTATGGCATGTGAGATAATTTGCGTCGACCGACTTTGGTCTGGTAGTGTGAAATTGTGCAGTTGATGTTACAGGATGCCACCAATCAGACAGTAGGAGCGTCTGAGGGCCACGGTTGTAGCAGGGCGACTCCACCGGACGGATGTCGTTGATCCGACAGCGGCACAGCACAATGAGACGGCTCGCTTAGATACAGCGGGCGGTCCGCGAGCAGCCCGTCGTCAGTGGGGTGCTGCCGTGGAGGGTCGTCTTGATACGACAGAATGGCTCCATCACGAGATGCGTGTGATGCGTGAACTGTTGCAGTCTGTTCTCCCCAATGTTGCAGCTTCAGCAACGGCATCAGCAGGTGGTCAAAGGGCATCATCGGTTGTGGCGTCAAGCAGTCAGGGCGCTGACCCGACTGCATCCACGAGTCATCAGGACGTGGCTCCGGTGGCGTTGGCCAGTGGCATGGTTGGCCCCCATTGCCAACGGTAGGACAGGTATCGTGGATTCAGTAAATTATCTCCCGGGAGCAACGTAGGATAAGGTGTCCCAATTTGTAATGTCCACATTGTCCCTTCAAGCCCATGTTCCCGAGAAAGTAAGAGCAAATGTGTGGTCTGGGGAGTTGTGTTACCGATTGGAGGTTGCGAGCGCATGTTCGATCTTTGAAATGTTCAGTACAGCATTAGAATGGGTGGCAATGAACAAACTCGGATTAACAAACGTGGTGCATGTAATTGAAGACTTTGTTTATGGCAGATTCCCTGGTGATATGCGAACGTTATATGACGGTATTTATTGACCTATGTAAGCAAACTGGAGTCCCGTTGACACCAGAAAAGACCGTGGGTCAAGCGACAGCACTCCAATTGGTGAGTATCACTTTGGACGGAGTGAGTGTGGTGGTCCGTTTACCCGAAGACAAATTAACACAATGCAGATAGCTACTGCAGCCATTTCTGGAGAAGCAGAAAGTCACGCTTAGAGAGCTGCAGTCCCTGTAGGGGTGTTGAATTTTGCATGCTCCGTTATCGTGCCAGTGAGGGCTTTCCTTGTGAGATTAATAGACTTGACTCTGTGTGTTTCTAGACTGCATTACCACATATGACTGACCAGGCAAGTGAAGCCACATCTGGTAACATGGCAGGATTTTCTGACAGATTTTAATGGCAAGGCTTTCTTCTTGGATGAGAACTTGATGACTGGGGACTACCTGCAGTTGTTTACAGACGCTTTAGGGGCATAAGCTATGGAGCAGGGCGTGGACCAGAGTGTTCTTTTGGTTGGTCTCCCAGTTCATCGTTTGCACTAAACATTACTGTACCGGAGTTGTATCCGATTGTGGCAGTTGTGGAGTTATGGGATGTTTCTTGGGCTAACAATAATGTATGTTTATTCACAGATAATGAGGCCTTGTGTGATGGTTTTAGTTCGCAAGTTGATGTTGACATGCTTGCGCTGTAATGTTAACTTTACAGCTCGTCATGTGCCGGATCGTGACAATACTTTAGCTGACAAACTGTCCCGTTGTCAGATTAACGACTTCCGTGGGTTGGCTCCATGTGTCAATTGCGAATCAGCGAGAGTGCAGTTCCACGTGTCCCCAGCTGCCTTGTGGACACTGTAGAACGACTCACGCAGACGTCCCTGGAATCCTCATCTAGAGCGCAGTATGAGTGGGCATGGTCGAAGCTGGTAGGGTTTGTCCAGTCATCGTTCCCACTTTGCCAGTGTCAGTCGCCATGATGATGCTCATGTACATAATGCAGCTTTGGCATCCGCTTCTATTATTTCCAGTCTCAGCCATTTTTTTTTTTAAATTCTCAGAATGTAATTATTTCCAGACTTCCAGCAGGGGCTCAGAACTTAGGAACAATGTCTGATCTCTGATTGCCAATACTTGCCCATCTCATTAGACCGCTGCCAAATGTGCTTACTTCGCATTATAAATGTGTCATGGTTCATGCCATGATGGTTCTGGCCTTGAAGGCGTATTTGCGTGTTTGTCATATGGTTCCCGATCCAGCAGCGTAGTGCAAGGGTGCCTCCACTTTAGGGAAGTAACACTGAATGGTGACGTGCTCACATTTTCATTTAGGCAATTTAAGCATATTGGTAGACAGGGCCCTAAGTATTTGCAGGTTAATGGACAGCGTATCCCAGGCACATCTACTTACCCAGCCACACGACTCAGACATTTTTTTCAGGTTAGGGGTTCAATGCAGGAGCACGTACATGCATACACAGATGGCACTGCAGTGCTGCGGAGGGAGTTTGATATAACAGTGTCTGCTGGGATTCAGTGGGTTGAGTACTAAGGGTCACAGTTTCAGGGTTGGGGCGGACACATCTGCAGCATCAGGGGGCTGCCTAACTCGAGCTCAGCCTAAGACACGTATATAACCTCTGGGCTGAGTAGCTGAAGGAATAGACGATCTGTTGGATTGTGTCCACCATACTTCTAACTAGTGGAACTTTGCTCTGGCGTGCACGATAGTCAAGTTAACATTGTGTCCTTTGCCATGAGTGTAGATGGCGTCCCATCAGCTGTCTGATTCGTGCTTGCACTCCATAATGGACGCCAGTCAGATTAGGGATGGACCATTCAATTTATGGGGGCTGGTTGGATTTTTTTATTATTTGTTTGCCATATTGGTGTGGAACCACGGGCGTATGTGCGTACGGCTGGCTATTTACGCGCCTGAGCTCACAGCAAACGCTTGTCCATAACAGACGCTTTTCCTAGTGCCATTGTTCGCCATACACATGTTTCACTGTATTTTAGTTATCCGTTTTGTGACAAGTATCAACCGGGAATCCGTGCGAGTCACCGACGAGATTTAGTACAGTGGCCTACATAACAAGACTGCAGTAGTATTCTGTGTGGTATTTTGTCTGGTATCCGCCGCATAGGCAACCCCGGTGGTGACCGGGAGTTCTCTTCATACAAATTAGTTTTTCCCGAGAATCATTCGTATCGCATGTGCCTGTGTTCTGTCGTATTAAATTCGCGTTTGCTTCAATTTACTTGGCTGTTTAGCTATACTAATTACAAGTATGTGAGTGACGGGTAAGCGTAATTTGCACTACAAACGCCGCACGGCGTTTACGGTTAAGATGTTTAGTTGGTTAGGTAACGCGCAACGATTTGAACCTCTGGGAAAACGAAGTCGGCTTGGAGATCCTTTCACGTGAGTGTATTATTTTTATGTCGCATCATGTTTTACTTGTTGGCCATTGTTTTGTGCGCCGTTTGGTAACTTACATGGATGATTATTTATAGAAAACAATTGCATCTGACCCAGCCCGCACTTCGTGCAAATTCTTGTGCTCGGGCGGGTTAAAAATCGAAGGTGTAAAACATCGGTCTTTCACAAGGCCGTCCAGAGGCATTCATCTGCTTTAATCGTGGTCGGTCTAGATACGAAAGACTGACTCAACCCTAGCCTCGATTATCCAGGCTCCGCGCTGTGGCGCCACCGTTTGTCGCACACATCACCGCCTGGACACAGAGTGGGGTTCCCATTGTGACGGAAATTATGTATGCGCCCAGATTCTGGGCGATGATAATGACGCTGATTGGCTGCTGGCACTTCATCCGGTAACGCCTACGGAAGGAGTCAGACCACTGTTGAGAATTGCATTGGTGGCCATGTTAACGTTTTGTCTGATTATAAGAAAACCTGACCACTAAAAATTCTGAAACTTATTCACAGCAACTGCCATCATCTCACTGACATGCTGACCAACTTTTATCAAAATCACATACCTCCAGCTCTTTTAAAATGCCCCCACGTGCGATGCCCGTCAATATTGACAAAAATTGCCACGTATTCATGCGCCCACGTGGCCCATAGCAGAAAAATTCCAATAAATCCCACCGCCAGTTAAACTCTAAAAAAATGCACTATTTCACAGCCAATAGCTTCTATAAACAAACCTGTGAATATTCCTGCTCAAAGGCACTCATGTCACATAATATGAATTTATGAAGTTCCCATTTCACAATTTCACGTGCCGTACATTCGAAACAGTAAACAGGAAGGTCAACATTGGTCTTACCCCGGAAGTGCAAATGAACCTACAGAAATGCAAATGGAGTCGTTACGAGTCGCACGTGCTAATGACAGAGCAAGTCGTTAAATTTAGAGTTTGCACTGAAAGAAAAACAGTTTGCCTGCATCCAAAACATTGCTGATGGACGTGATGTGATTGGAATACTTCCTAAAGGGTACGGAAAAACCCTCATGTACACAATTCTCCCTTGTGTACCCGGCAAGCATATCGGCTGGCACATGTTGACATGATGTTGGTCATCGGAAGAAAGACTACGCATGATCATGATGATGGGCCTTGCCCTTGGTGCTGTTTACCCGAGGCTGAGTGGTACTGGTAAGCCATTGTATTGATTTCAGTTTCATACATATAGCATATATGGCTGACTATTACAGTAACGCAGATTTCTCATGCCACTCGTGGTTCATGTTTGGTACTCATGTTTGTATTGCAATCAAGTTAGTGAGTTATAAAAAAGGCACATGAAAACAGGACAAAATAAGTGCGATTTGGGGCTCTTCTTTTTTGTAAAGCATTATTATAACCGAAATAGCAAATTTTTCCTCTGTTTACTCTGTTTTTTGTATGTAAACAAAACCGGTTATTTTCCCATACTGACTGATATATGGGTCAATCCGTGTCAAATCGACCAATTTTCAGGAAATTTCAAAAGTTGATGCCTCAGGCTCAGTCTCAGAATTTGCTTAAATTTTAATTTGCTTAAGGTCCTTCTAACTTGAGAAGTTTACAAGCTACAAATCTGAAATGTGCTGAATATGTAGACATATTGGTACAGGTTATCCATGCAAAATTCAAGAATGATAGAAGTCATAGAAAAATTAAAAAGGACATTTTAACAAAATTGTAAGGATTTCAGCAGTTGGTATTTCATTGTTGTGTTACAACTCAGTGTCCAAATTGCTACCATCTATTGGCAGGGATACTGGAAGTAACCTATTAGTTCAGTAGGCTTCTAGTTGCTATACTTTCAGAATAATTCAGCCTTAACCTTTCACTTTTTCTATATACAAATTTCAGCACCCAACATGAGAATGTGGGACGAATCCTGACCACCATTTTTTATTGTGCACAGTCCTTTATTAGGTAAACAACATTAACATTTCAGGATGGTGTTCTGTCTCATTTAATTTATATTGCAGGTGAAAGTCATGTCTTTAATTTCTCCCAAATTGGCAAAAGATATCCAAAATAAATGTGACAGAACACCATTGTGAAATTTTTATTGTAATTGTCACCATACTTATTCAGAAGATTAGCAGTTAGGCAGCTAGCAATTCTTGGCACTGTCCTTTATGAGTGCAACAAAGACATGTTATGGCTGATGAATGACTCTTCACTATGCTTGACTAAACAAACAAATGGACAATGGCCTGAACTTGCAACTAGTACACATTTTTCTGACCTGAGCACTTCTCTATGGCTTCAGGGGCATTCAATTTGCAGAAACTAAACTACTTTTTTGAAAAATGTATCTTCAGCTGAATGCACCTCACTTTGCAACTTCAATTCTGTTTCAATTTGTTTTTTCTTAATTGTTTCAATTCAGATTTACGTTTGTTCCTGAAGTGTAGACATAAAATGAGATTAATCTTAATTATACCATGCTCAAATGTGCCTTTTTCGTCATTCTTTGGTGTGTGCCATTTTTTTTTATACATGTGCCTATCTGTGGGGGGGACCCATATAACGCATCTGTGATTGTAATTGAAACAGGACTAGTGTACCGGTAATTAAAATGAAAAACGAAATGTAATTGATATGATTTTGTGTAATTGTATGCAGACTTGGCCATATTTATGTTATAAAAATATTAACATGGTATTATAAACACGCACGCACTGCATATGCATGACAGCTGCACAGTGAATTTGTACTTGCCCAGTGACAAAAGCAACTACTGTGTCAATAGTTTTTGTCTGCTTATTGACATTATACTTCAGCCAGCAGCCTAGATACCAATATATTATTTTAATAGCATCTTCTGAATATGAAAAATGTTATCTTTCAGAGACAAAGGAAAGGGTGAAACAGGGGGACCATCATGTCAGGACAGTGGAGGGCCATCATATCAGATGAGCTTTTTCAGGAGAGACTACATACAATTGTAGTTGATGAGGCTCACTGCATTACCAAATGGTAATTGAAACTTTCATAATTACAGGTATATCAGAAGTATCATACTACCATTTGCTTGAACTACAATGTATTAACAAAAACACTGACTGGCATTACATTGATATAACTACTAAATGGGATATTACTGTCATGATAGAGAACTTTAGTTCCACAACTTACAATTAAAAGCAGAGTATTAATGGTGGCCCATGTATAGACACATTCCAAACTTGGCGTTGTGTTTGTGCACATGAATGTGTATCGTGTGTTATGCTTATTAACATTGATGCGAAGTTGCATTGAGAACGTGATTTTCAATGAAAATCATTCACGAATCATAACCCCTGTAAGAGTCTGATTTTAACTGTACTTGATTGGTTATATCCACTTACATTAGATGTGTACTGTGAATCTGTATGTTACGGAGGGAATGGTGGTAATGAGTGGATGCCATACACCTTCCTCCCTGTGCAATACTACACAGACAATTATGAAATAAGCCTAACAATAACAATTATGGGAAGTATTACTTAATAACAAGATCTGGTTTTAATAATTTAATTCCTGTGTGCCACCAACTTAACACAATGGGCACTTGTTATGTTGTACACACATAAAATATGATAAATTATGATGTTCTGATGTAAAACAATACACATGAATAATAATATTGCTCAACATGCCTAATTAAATAAGAAATAACAATGGTTCAGTATTGCCTTCCACAAAACAACAGTGTAGCAACTGAAATCCATTTCACAGATATTTAATAACAATCATAGGCCATGTAACAGGGTATGATGGCAGTTGCACCCATGGATATATTAGGGGCAGATGAGCAACTTTTTTGGCTTCTCCAAATATTAGTGGTGTACATGTGGCATTGTTGTTCAAAAATTTGCCTTAGTTTCCTGCTGAACGTGACTTCAACTCACAAAGGTCATGCCCCACCAAAACACAACATACACTTCGGTTACCTGTGCCATGGCTAGTCAATTTACTATGCCAATGCTAACAACACAACTAATTTAAAACATGTCATTAACTTCAAAATTCTACGACTGTGACAAGGCTGCTTTTAAAGTAGCCAATTATTAATGGTGGCCAATTTGTGCATGTGTACAATACGCATTTTGTTTGGTTAAATTACATTATAAACATGTTTTGGTTGTCTACTGTCTGCAACACACATAAGTTTCAATCAGTCAGATCTCGTTTGGGCTGACTGTACACAACTTGTAAATTTATCACACTTTGACCTGCGACAATGAACAATATTGATATCCATCAATATTGATATCCATCTGTTACACAATGGAACAATGGGTACTAGAACTAGACAAGTTCGAGTTACTTCCTATAACCATACCTTGTAGTAAATATGCAAACTGTAATAACTAATAATTTAATTATTTTACATTCCTAACTGCTAGTGTCACTCTAATTTGTAAACTGGATAAAAATGATTCTTTGACCATACCTTGTAGTAAATATGCATACAGTAGTAACTAATATTTTACACATTAGTTGCAAAATCACAGACAATTATCAGTAAAAAATGTATCATTGTAGGGCCAGTGACTTCAGTGAAGATTATGTGCTGCAACAGCTACTCCAGCCAAGAGGATCGACATCCAGAATGAACTTTGCATGACAGCTTCACTAAAAATTTTGGTATGTCTAGATCAGCCAAATATTGTATATCAGGCTGTGAAATCCACACATTACACATGCATGGATTTACGAAACAGTGAACTGTGAATATGTGTACACTTAGCCGACAATGTCATATAGACTTTTGAACTTTGCTGCAATGAGCCTATAATGTCCTGTGAACATCGACATGGATTGGATATATGAAACAGTGAACTGTGAATATTGCTGCAGTGTATTATATGGTCTTCCTTATAGTTCCTTTCATGACGGGCTGATGCCGACTTTGGGTGTTGTCTTTTTCCATGTCTTCATATCAGCCTACAGTGAACAATAAATAAATATTACTTCATGTTGAAGTACAGGATATTATTTCATGACACAGTGAAATATGAATATTGATGTACTGGGCCTGCAGTGTACTGTAAAAAAAATTTGACATTGGACTATAAATATTGTTGCATTATGCATGCAGGAAATTACAAAGCTCTCATAATGTATAATAAATTGTGTTTTTTCAAACAATTATTTCCCTATGCAAGAATATATTGGTGTTCTTTATAATTATACAGTAAACACTACAGATTTTATGAATATGCTAGCTTCAACATATCTTGCCAGTCGTGTATCTGGTTTGTTGATGTTCTAATATGTAATGTGTTAATTGTAATATACCCAGTCGGTTTAATTAAAAAGTGCACATTTTTGCTAAAATCATCAAAAGAATTGACTTTAGTTGTTCGTTCTTGGTGGCTGTGCCGATTCTATAGAATGCCCTGTCTCACGTAGTCAGGAATGCAGACTCATTTGTTCCGGCAGGCAACTTTGTTATTCCAGTGACATTTTAGCTATACATTTTATTTGTGTATTTGATGTTTTATAAACTTAACTTATTCTACCTATTTGTTTAACTAATTTAAGCACCTTATTTATTTTAGTTATTTAACCTGTTAGCTCATTTAATTTATTCTTTTTATCTGTTTTAGCTCATTTTAATGTATTTTACTTATATATGTACAACTGTAGCACCTTTGAGCAGGTGTTTCACCCGGATACATGGCGCGTTATAAATGTTTAATAATAATAAATCTTGTCAGGCTCAAAATAGTGGATATCTAAAATGGTAAACACTGTGCGAATCAATGCTGATCATGGGCGTGACATCCATCCTCTCGCCGATAAAGTTACGAAATTTCACCAAAGGTGAAAACTGTGATTTTTCAGCATTTAGATTTTCACTTATAGGTGCCTCCTCAAAGGTGCCCAAATTATGATCGAACCTCCTTCAAATTAATTTTGCCAAACAAAAACTAGTATCCACTGCAATATGCTAGTTTGTTTGTGCAAATGAACTGGATTTACGATAGGCTAAATCAGTTGAAGATGCAGTTGTAATGTTTGTTGAAGCATTAAGTAATTTAATAGTGGATACTACACAACTTTCATATGTACATATTATTATGTACAATACCGGAAGGAATTATGTATGTGATTCTGTCTGGGTTGGCATTCTTTTTTATGCTTCTTGTGCTTCAAATACTGGTTGTAAGGCCAGGTCTGTCTGTTAGGTTGGCATCGTTTTTATGTGTCCTGTGCTTCAAACACTAACTGTAAGGCCAGTTGTTTCAAATGACAAAGTGTAGACGACTTTCAAATTTTATTGAGGTCATAATATGTTTGGTTTGTGGCTGTCGTATATAGGTGGATGGGTATGTACGAAACATAGATGTGATTGTACATATGATGCATGGGTTTCATGGGCTAAATAAACATAACAAATATAATAAATAAACAATTATACTGATTAAATAAATAATGTGTTGTATACAAGCCATGCTTATTCTGGTAAAAGTTACAAAATTGATTGCAATTATGTGACCTTGTTCAACCAGGCCAAATTTTACGATTATGGGTCTGACATTGCTCCATATGGTTACTAGTCTAAGGAACGGGTGCGTAAGACTGGTCTCTCGAAAGCACCCCCCTTGTAACTTCCCGTCAGCAATGTGCTCTCAGTGTAGCACTTATTTTGTTTACCTTGTATTAAGGGATTATATGGAGGGGGGGCACAGCCAGTCACGTGACTTGTTTTGCACTGATGCTGCCATCTGGTGTGTTACAGGGGATGTTCGATGCTGTCCCCTGGTGGTTTACATGTTAACATGGTGGTGTAGCAATACCTATTTAGGCCCTTCAGGCTGTGCGCGTCGACGCGGTGCTTGTTTGTACAAGTTGCTTAATGTGGCTGGGGCCAGTGGGGGAGGCAGGCATGGCTGCATGTTTGTGTTCAGCACCATGTCTGTTGTCCCGTTTGTCTCCCCAGCATGTCCTCCTCATAACTTCTCGCCAGCAAGGTGTCTTTCAATGTAGCCCTTGTTCTGCCTACCTCACAGCTGGTTGTTGCGGTGAAATAGGTAGGCGGCGGGAAGGTGTGGGACACCTGCCAGTCATTGACTGGCCGGAGTTGGATTGTGCTTTTGCTGCACCCTAGCGTTTTGCAAGATGTCCAAATCTGCATCCACGCGTTCGAAGGCGGCAGCCTCCGCCTCTGACTGCAAATTTGGTGTCTACCAGGGTGGAGGCGCCCTTCGAGCGGCGACTTGACACCCGAGGTCAGCACATCCGGCAGGCCCTAGATGTCGCCATCAGCTCAGGCCCTGCTGCACCCACGACTAAGTCAGTGACGGCTCCGGCAGCGAGCACCTCTGCGAGCAGCGTTGCATCCGAGAGGAAGAGGTGTCGAAGAGTAGCAAACGCGTGTCTCGGTCAAAGAGTGGCCAACGCGTGTCTCGGTCAAAGAGGAGCTGACGCTCCCATTCGTCTTCTTGCAGCTCCATCAGCTGTGGGAGTAAATCGGAGAAGCAAGACCACCTCGAGGCCATCTTCGAGGAGAGGACACGCAAGACGACAATGCGCATGCGAGGTGAGTCTTATTCCCTGGAGTACGGGGCTCTGGGACAGGGCATCTGCCAGGCTGTGAAATAGAAGGTGGTCGCGGGTGAGTATGTTCCCCTTAGATGGTTGCGTAGACAATATGCCATTGACATTAACTATGATTCGAAGCACCCTCCTCAAGACAAGTCCAAGGAAATTGTCACAGTGTTGGATTTATCAAGCCATCCACCTTAAAGCTTTCCCCAAGGAGAGCTATGGTATGGCCACATACATGTATTACATCCTGCAGGTAGCCGAGAGGAAGGGAAGGTTTGATGTAGCTTTTGAGTATGATGGCCAGTACCGCATCTGGCCAGCAGAATACCTTCTCCCATGGGAGTTTTCCGCTATGACTTTTACAGCGAGTGTAAGGCCCACATCAAACAGCAGTATAAGAAACAGCCCTTTCGTTCCAGCGATCACCGCCTTGAGTATGCCACTCAAAACCTACACAAAGCACAGCCAAACCCTTTCATGCAAAAGTGCTGGTAATTAAGTCTAGCTTGTGTCCTAATTGGCTAGCTTAATCTCAGAGGCAATGGTACAGCTCTTTGTTCCATTGTGCTAAAATATTGCAAACAGCTGCTAAGATGGCTGGGGTGGCTATTCTGTTTGTTTTGTATTGAATAGTTTCGGTAAACGTTTTTAAGATAAATTAACCATTTCTTCATAAATTGTAGTTGAAATACTAAATAAAAATTCATCTTTATAAAAGTGTTTTCTTGTTTCTTGTTTAAAAAGACATAAATAAAATTAAAATAATTTTTTGTAAATATGAAAGTATACCCACAAAACACCACCTTATATAATTTTGAGAAAATCCCCAAACAAATAAATGACATACATATAAGTATGACAGTGTCACTGATGAGCTCAAAAGTTTATTTGATTAACATGAACGAATTTCAGTTGCTGCAAAACCAAGATCAAATTAGCAGAAACTTGATTGACATTCAAGTGACAGAACAATTTTGAGACAGACCCTGTACCAATCGCTCCATAAACTTATGTAATTTTGCTCACGGACATGTCATGGGAAGACAGCATTCCGATTCTAGCAGAGCATATGGTAGAGTTGTTTCTTTTGCCATGGAAAAAAAATAGAACATTGTTAGGTTACCATGTCTGCTGTTTGATGTGTTGTTGCAGGACGTATGCGTTGGTTTCCGGTGTGTCTCGTGGCAGCGGATACCACACAAAATACCACCCAGAATACTACTGCAGTCTTGCTATGTAAGCCACTGTACTAAATCTCATCGGTGACACGCACGGATTCCCGGTTGATACTTGTCGTCACAAAACTGATAACTAAAATACATGTGTATGGCGAACAATGGCACTAGGAAAAGCGTCCATTGTGGACAGGCGTTTGCTGTGAGCTCGGGGGCATAAATAGCCGTACGCACACACACACACACGTGCTTCCACACCAAAATGGCAAACAAATATTTAAAAAATCCAACCCGCCCCCATAAATTGAATGGTCCATCCCTAATCTGTCTGACGTCCATTATGGAGTGCAAGCACGAATCAGACAGCTGATGGGACGCCATCTACACTCACGGCAAAGGACACAACGTTAACTTGACTATTGCGCATGCCAGCGAAGTTCCACTAGTTAGAAGTATGGTGGACACAATCCAACAGATCGTCTATTCCTTCAGCTACTCAGCCCAGGGGTTATTATACGTGTCTTTTAGGCTGAGCTCGAGTTAGGCAGCCCCCTGATGCTGCAGATGTGGCCGCCCCAACTCTGAAACTGTGACCCTTAATTAGTACTCAACCCACTGAATCCCAGCAGACGCTGTTATATCAAACTCCCTCCGCAGCACTGCAGTGCCATCTGTGTATGCATGTACGTGCTCCTGCATTGAACCCCTAACCTGAAAAAAATGTCTGAGTTGTGTGGCTGGGTAAACAGATGTGCCTGGGATACGCTGTCCATTAACCTGCAAATACTTAGGGCCCTGTCTACCAATATGCTTAAATTGCCTAAATGAAAATGCGAGCACGTCACCATTTAGTGTTACTTCCCTAAAGTGGAGGCACCCTTGCACTATGCTGCTGGATCGGGGACAAACACGCAAATAAGCCCTAAAGGCCAGAACCATCATGGCATCAATCATGACACATTTATAATGCGAAGTAAGCACATTTGGCAGCGTTCTAATGAGATGGGCAAGTATTGGCAATCAGAGATCAGACATTGTTCCTAAGTTCTGAGCCCCTGCTAAAAGTCTGGAAATAATAACATTGTGAGCATTTTATGAAAAAAAAAAGAAATGGCTGAGACTGGAAATAATAGAAGCGGATGCCAAAGCTGCATTATGTACATGAGCATCATCATGGCGACTGACACTGGCAAAGTGGGAACGATGACTGGACAAACCCTACCAGCTTCGATCATGCCCACTCATACTGCGCTCTAGATGAGGATTCCAGGGACGTCTGCATGAGTCGTTCTACAGTGTCCATAAGACAGCTGGGGAGATGTGGAACTGCACTCTCGCTGGGTCGTAATTGACACATGGAGCCAACGCACGGAAGTCGTTAATCTGACAACGGGACAGTTTGTCAGGTCAAGTATTGTCACGATCCGGCACATGACGAGCTGTAAAGTTAACATTACAGCGCAAGCATTTCATAATCAACTTGCGCACTAAAACCATCACCCAAGGCTCCCTGGGCATCTACTTATTAATAATTGAGAACAAGGCCTCATTATTTGTGAATAAACAGACACTATCGTTAGCCCAAGAAACATCCCATAACTCCATAGCTGCCACAATCAGATACAACTCCGGTACAGTAATGTTTAGTGCAAGCCATGAACTGGGCCACCAATCAAAAAACCACTCTGGTCCACGCACTGCTTCATAGCTTATGCCCCTGAAGCATCTGTAAACAACTGCAGGTAGTCCCCAGTCATCAAGTTCTCATCCAAGAAGAAAGCCTTGCCATTAAAATCTGTCAGAAAATCCTGCCATGTTACCAGATGTAGCTTCACTTGCCTGGTCAGTCATATGTGGTAATGCAGTCTAGAAACACCCAGAGTCAAGTCTGTTAATCTCATAAGGAGAGCCCTCACTGGCACGACAACGGAGCATGCGCCATTCAACACCCCTACAGGGGACTGCAGCTCTCTAAGTGTGACTTTCTGCTTCTCCAGAAATGGCTGCAGTAGCTATCTGCATTGTGTTAATTTGTCTTCGGGTAAACGAACCATCATACTCACTGCGTCCAAAGTGATTCTCACCAATTGGAGTGCTGTCGCTCGACCCACAGTCTTTTCTGGTGTCAACGGGACTCCAGTTTGCTTACATAGGTCAATAAATACCTTCATATCACGTTCGCATATCACCAGGGAATCTGCCATAAACAAGAAGTATTCAATTACATGCACCACGTTTGTTACCCCGAGTTTGTTCATTGCCACCCGCCATCCATTCTAATGCTGTACTGAGCGTTTCAAAGATCGAACATGCGCTCGCAACCTCCAATCCATAACACAACATCCATTTAAAGCCTAACAGTGGTGCATCCTTCGGTGCCACTGGAATGATCCGGAAAAGCTGGCTCAATGTCTACTTTAGCCATGAAAACTATTGATTGGGATTCCTTAATAAAATAAATTGCATCCTGCATTGTTGCGTAGTGCACCGATGAAAATTGAAGGGGCATGTAATCATTAACTGAAGACCCCTCTGGGTGAGACAAATTATGCATCACTCGAAATTCTCCTGGCACTTTCTTAGATACGACACCCAGATCTATTTCCTATGGAAATTCAAAAGCGGACCTCATGTTTTTGACACCTTTGCCTTTCTGCACTGGTACACCCAAACATCCAATTTCAAAACCTGTACTAAACCCGTTGACAAGATGCTGACTACTAACAAAATCATACCCTTGCAATACCTGATTTAGAGCTGCTGGCGAAGGCTTGTCCGGGTCATTGTTTGTGCATAATATTATTGCATTGGCAAATGGTGGATTTTCACACTTGTGATCTTGGACATATAATCCCAGGGTGGATGGGGGTATCAAGTGCCTGTAGCGGCAGGGATTGTGTCTGCATTGCTGGCCCAGGTCGAACGCATAGCAGTTGCCGGTGGATCTGTTACCCCTGTTGAGAAAGGGAGATTCCCTCCCTTGCAATGCACACCCTGGGTTGCAGCTGCTGTGCTGCATTTAGCCACAGCTCATAATTCACGCTGTCCCTCGACCACCCCTCCAAACTCCTAAATGCCCTGAATGACTCGTCATACGCTCGACAGTTTCCCACACGCTCTGCAAAATGTCTAACTGTGTATATATATATTTAAGCATCTTTGGACGCGTGAAGAGCATTCTCCGGTTTCAGGAGAAAAACAGACATGTAGATACAGAAAGCCTTGGACCACTGCATGAAAGATTGGAATTCAGCTTTGGGCGTAGGGGCAACGCAGACAGCAGGATTCCCATTATCTCCCCTGGCCGGACAGCTAACGAGAAATCCTGCTGAGCCAGGCTGATTTCTGGGAGCAAGGCATGCAAATCAACATACTCCCCAGACTACACATTTGCTCTTACTTTCTCGGGAACAATGCCACCGGACCCGCATCCTGATGACTCGTGGATGCCGGAGCAACATCCTGCCGAGTCATGGATGCCACCGGAACCACGTCCTGCCGACACCACCGGAGCCACATCCTAACGACTCGTAGACGCCACCGGAGCCACGTCCTGCCGACTCGTAGACGCAGTCAGGTCAGCGACCTGACTGCTTGGCGCCACAACCGATGATGCCCTTTGACCACCTGTTGATGCCGTTGCTGAAGCTGCAACATTGGGGAGAACAGACTGCAACAGTTCACGCATGACACGCATCTCGTGATGGAGCCATTCTGTCGCATCAAGACGACCCTCCACGGCAGCACCCCACTGACGACGAGCTGCTCGCGGACCGGCCGCTGTAGATAAGCAAGCCGTCTCATTGTACTGTGCTGCTGTCCGATCAATGACATCCATCTGTGGGGGCGCCCTGCTGCAGCCGTGGCCCTTGGACGCTCCGACTGTCTGATTGGTGGCATCCTGTAACATTAGCTGCACAATTTCACACTGCCAGACCAAAGTCGGTTGACGCAAATTATCTCACATGCCATAGTCGGCCAATATAAGTTAACTCGCATGCCATAGTCGGCCAATATAAGTTATCTCACATGCCATACTCGGCCAACATAAGTTACATCATGTGGAATAGTCGGCCAATGTAAGTTATCTCACATGCCATAGTCGGCCAATGTAAGTTATTTCACAGACCAGAGTCGGTCGATTCATATAAATAATCTCACAGATCAAAGTTGGTCGATGTAAACTATCTTCCAGTGCCATAGTCGGTCAATGTACATTAACTTACAGGCCATAGTCGGTCAGCGCGCGTTATCCAACAAACATGCCAGACTATTCACACAAGTACAAAACAATTATAATGTACATACGAACCCAATCTAGGAGCCACAGCTCTCATCATCACTAAGTTTGCCGTAATCTTAATAAGTTAAAACGTTATTATGACATCAATACACGTCCTAGCCACCAGCTTTATTAGATCAAGAAACTTGCAACCTTACATCAATGACCTTGTGCCGATTTCACTGCAGTAAACACTGATCCCTTCATGCTACGAAACAATTTATAATTCACGAGATCGTTGAAATGCAACCCATCATTATGAAATATTTGTCTTTGCACACGGTGACAGTAATCTCAGTCCATGACAGCGGTATCGATTGAATCTACCGGATTGGGACGTCGATAGGTGACGCAGCTGGTATCGGTAGGATTTATTTGTGCTCCCCAATAGAATCTCATTTTCATAGAGGTACATTCTCCGTAAAGTCATACCTAGGAGACACCACACATAATTGCTTAAGGAATCTAAGTGACAGTACTTGATATAATTTAGCAAAGCATATCAAACAAGAATATGAACCAAATAGCGATTCCAAATTCCTGCAAAATCCGGCCATCTTGACTGATGATGATGCTTGATCAGATACTCCCTAAACAGCTGATCTAAGAAGATAGTATAGCGAGTTTAACCAGCTCTGTGAGGCGCACTGAGTTGTTTTTTCCATTTCCCTGTCTTTTACTTCCCCTGGCATCAACACCAGATAGAAGGGACCAAGTTTTAGTGTCTCTTCCGAATGACACGGGCAAAGTGGGGTGAACGAAATTGCTCAAGTTTCTAAACGGCAGCAGGTGGTTTTGAACCCAGGTTCCCTCGAACGAAAGTCCAACGTCCTACCACACGACCACTGCGCCCCACACACGACTGCTGCGCCCCACCCACACCACCGCGCCCCACACACGACCACCGCGCCCCACACAAGACCACCGCGCCCGACACACGACCACCGCGTCCCACAGACGACCATCGCATCCCACACGACCACCGCGTCCCACACACGACCATCGCGCCCCACACACGACCACCGCGTCCCACACACGACCACCGCGCTCGACACATGACCACCGCGCCCCACACACGACCACCGCGTCCACACACGACCACCGCGTCCACACACGACCACCGCGTCCCACACACGACCACCGCGCCCGACACACGACCACCGCGCCCGACACACGACCACCACGCCCGACACACGACCACCACGCCCGACACACGACCACCGCGCCCAAGGCGGTTGTATCCAATGTAAACAAACCACGCCCTGATCGAGCGAAAATCAAATATACAACAAGGATTAACGCCACAACTCACTTTATCTTGCACTGATTGATTAAAATATTTGTGATATGATAATATATGTGTGATAAATATTGTCGACAAAACAGTGTACTTAGAATATTTAAATAACAATTTTACTTGTTGTTTCTGTCGTAACTGGGCTGAGCCGTAGAGTAGACGTTGTTGTCTGAACTTGTTTTCTTCTTCTTCCATTTAAGCTCGTAACTATGTTAGCCACATATAAATGTGGCTAGAGTATTTTCGAGCTGTGATCACTATTGCGTGGGAGCGGGTGATGTAGTGCCGGTTCGGGTCCGTGTAGGTCAGAATATGTCGCGTTTGCGTAGTTAGGCAATACATTAGTGCATGGACTATGATTTCTAATAATAAGGGCTGTATAATTGTTCTATGTTGGCATGGTGAGAAGGCACTGTCTAAACCTTTCTACTGACGGTTGGCTAAACTAATTCTTGTGTGCTCTTGTTCCATAGTCTGATGGCGCTGGGAAGAATGAGAATTTGTAGGCGTCGACGCGGGTGAAAGTCTGGTAGAAGAGATAAGCGCTGCCTCTGGTGCGTGCCGGTGCGGCGGCGAGTGACTTCGTTGTCACATCAACAATTGTCAGTCTGACTGAGACTTAGTCTCAGACTTAGAGTCAGTTAGTACTGCAAACCTTAAGGTTTGGGTCCAAACGCATTTTAGTTAGGTGCACTCCAACATCCATTGCTACTAACATACTTTTCACTCAAGACGCCTAGATGCCAGAAATACCCCAAGGATGGAGATTTCTATATTTTTCATTGCACTTCACAAGCACCTAGATACCCGGCACATAGCCCCATATATTTTAATTTAATATAGAAAGCACCCAAGCAGAGCCTGAAAATAAGCCACAGAATTAAGGCGTCTTTTATCAAATAATATAAAGAGTCTAGCCAAATAAAAAAGTAGCTGAGGACTACGTCAACATCAAAACATTATTTGCAGCAAATCAACATGTCAGACCAAACCTTAAAGAAAAGGAAAGACAGTACAAAACAGTGTTTATACAACCTGCGCCCCTTCCTGCTAATTGGGATGGCGCTTAATTAGGCCAGCCTGGTTGCCTTCGGAGCTTCCCATTGGTTAGGGGCGCCCGCGATAATATTCTCACAGGAAGAGAGTCTGAAACCTTCGGCGACGCAGGAGCGGGCCAAGAAGACTGAGAAGAGCGCTCCATGCAGTGCACCTGATGAATCAGCACGTGAGGCTCGAACCCCTGACGCACCAAATCTGGAGGTACTCCTGGTTTCAATATGTTGGCGAAGACGGATGAGAAGTTCAAGGCATTTCGTAGACAGCAGTTGACTCCTGCTCCCGTCGTCGCTGGCCCATCTTCCCAGCCAAACGAGCAGCATCCTGCCGCTGACGGTCCAACCTCACCAGCCAAGCAGGTGTGACAGCGAGCAAGGACAAGAAAACGTCACTCACCGTCACCTGAACAGGCGTCGAATTGTTCTGACTCTGACTCCGAGTTCACTGACAGCGACTCCCCTGCTGAGGAAAATGAGAGACGAACCCACAAGAAAGCGAAGAGCCGGATACCATCAACATCAAGTACCAACACTTTCGATATAGGTTGGGCACAGCTGGTGGATGAAATAACAGATAAGTTTAGAAAACGTATCCATGCACTGAGTCAACGACAATGCACCGAGTCGGTATTCAGCAACAATGATCGGCCACGTTGTACCAACGCCAGTGAAACTTAATGTTTTGCAATTTCTGTTGCAGGGTTACGACAAGAAGCTAACTTCCTGAATTCACCACTGTTACCTTTCAAATGCTAGATAACTGTGTTGAACAACTGGTGACTTTGGGTAAAGGAGTGTTCATCGCCAAAGCTGATTTACAAGATGCATTCCGCATTATCCAAGTCTCACCCTTTGACTATAGACTGTTAGGTTTCAAATTTCAGGTACTTAAGTTTTTTTTAGTTATGCCTTCCAATGGGCGTGAGCAATGCATGCCAGACCTTTGAGCTACTGTCATATGCCCTGCAATGGATAAGCCAGCTTAAGTTTCACATCTCTAGTATGAGTCATATCCTTGATGATTCATCTTGGTTTGGCAAAACACAGCCTGAATGCCATTCTAACCTGTCTTGCTTTCTTGAGCTCAGCCAAATGGCTAGCCCACCTATAAAGCAATCTAAAACAGTGCTCCCTTCCACAACGGTCACACTTCATGGAATTGAAGTTGATACCTTGAATCAAACACTCGCATTACCTCTGGACAAAGTGACATCTCTTCGGCAGAAACTCTTAGGCCTAGCCAAAAGGAAGATAGCCACCTTGAAAGAAATGCAATCCTTGATTGGCTCCCTCCATTTTGCATGCAGCACCATAGTCCAGGTTTTAACAAGATTTAACAAGATTTGCCATCCAAGCCAAAGGCCCAGATGGCAAGTGGACAAGGAAGCCATTGGCTTATCGAGAGTCCAACAATGTTCATCTACTTATAGCCCGCCCTCCTGAGATATGTGTCAACCTTGTTTTTAAACATATTCACGCTGCTAGCAGTTACACAATCTGTAGACAATTTGTTCCATTCATTTATTGTCCTCTGTGAGAACGAGTGCTTCCTGATGTCCAATCTACATTGATCCTTTACTAATTTTACCTTATGTCCTCTAGTTCTGCTATCCTTCTTGAGTGAGAAAAACATATTTCTATCAATATTTTCATACCCATTCAATATCTTAAAAACTTCAATCTGATCTCCTCTTAACCTCCTTGTCTCTAGAGTTGTTAAACCACATTCTTTCAGGCGTTCTTCATAACTAAGGTCTCTCAGTTCTGGAATCATTTTAGTTGCTCTCCTTTGTATGCGTTCAAGCGTATCTATATCCTTCTTACGATATGGTCTCCATGCTTGTATACAGTATTCTAAATGAGGTCTAACTATTGCTTTATAAAGAGGTATAATTAACTTTTTTCCCTTGTATGTTATGTTTCTTCTAATCAATCCAAGAATTTGATTACCCTTTGAAGCTGCAATACCACACTGCTCTGAAACTTTCATATCAGCACTTATTGTAACTCCTAAGTCCTTTTCTTTTACAGTAGTACCCAGAACAGTATCTCCCATTTTATAGTTTACATTCAAGTTCCTATGTCCTGTATGTAGGCATTTACATTTCCCAAAATTGAACAACATCTGCCATTTCTCAGATCATTTCACTAATCTGTCTAGATCGTTTTGTAAATGTTGTTTATCACCATCAGTATTAACCTTTCTAAACAGTTTTGTGTCATCCGCAAATTTCAGTACGTTACTTGTTATACTGTCGTCCAAGTCATTGATATAAATTAAGAATAATATAGGTCCTAATACTGATCCTTGAGGTACCCCACTCAAAACCGATTTCCAATTTGAAACTTCTCCATCTACTACAACTCGTTGTCTTCTGTCAGTCAGCCATTGTTCTATCCAGTCAGTTATGCTATCCCCGATACCATGGGCTTTTAATTTAAGTAGTAATCTTTGATGTGGCACTTTGTCAAAAGCTTTCTGAAAATCTAAGTAGATAATATCTACTGGCGATCCCACGTCTATCCACTTAGTGATTTCTTCCAAAAAACATAACATATTTGTTAAGCATGACCTCGTTTTAAGGAATCCATGTTGAGATGAATTTAATAATTTATGCTTAACGAGGAATTCCACCATATGGTCTTTAATTAACCTTTCTAATAATTTACACATCACTGACGTTAAACTCACTGGTCTGTAATTCTCTGACTTATTTCTCGAACCCTTTTTAAATAATGGTATGATGTTTGCTTCTTTCCATTCAAACGGAACAACTCCCTCTTTTAATGACAAGTTGAATACTCTTGCAAGTGGTATACTGATTTGTTCTACTGTTTCCATTAGTAATTTTGGAGGAATCCCATCCACTCCCGGTGATTTGTTATCCTTCATTGCCTTTATTTTCTTAGCTACCAATTCTGGAGTTACAACTAACGGACCTAAATAGTCAGATTTAGCCCCCTGAAATTTAGCATCAGCAACTGGTAATGAACTAATATCTTCTTTGGTAAACACTGAACTGAAGTAACCATTTAGGTCTTCCGCCATTAAAAACCCCTGTGATATTATATTTCCAGCACTGTCTTCTAGAGGTCCAACCTTGTCTTGTACGTTTTGTTTACTCCTGACATATGCACAAAAACTCTTGCTGTCATTTTTTATGTTACATGCTAGTTTTTGCTCATAGCTTCTTTTAGATTGTCTGATTTCAGTTGTAGCTGCATTAAGTGCCTCTTTGTATTTGGCATAGTCTTCGTCCTTTCTGGTACGCCTATAAACCCTCCACAGTTTGTTTTAGCATTATTTTTCTAATAGCCTCTTTTGACAAGTGTTTCTTTCTATACCGCTTTCCTTGTTTTTGGAAGGGAACAAATTTATCGATGATACTCTCAATTTCATATTTTAGAATATTCCAACATTCAATTGCGGTCTTATTCATCAGCATGTTATTCCAATCTAGCTTTGCTAAGTATTTTCTCATATCTTTGTAGTTACCTTTGTGGAAGTTTCTCTTGTACGTTTTCTTATTTTTACTTTCTGATTTTACATTGATGTCAAAATTGTCAATTTGATTATGGTCACTATTACCCAATGGTTCAAATATTTTTACATTGTCCACTAATTCTTTTTGTGATGACAAAACTATATCTAATACATTTTCTCCCCTGGTTGGTTCTAGTACGTGCTGAGTAAGAAAGCTATCCTGGATTAAAAATAGAAATTGTTGGTCCTCAATCCCTGTGCTCTCTAGAGAATTCCATTGTATGTGTCCATGGTTAAAATCTCCCATTATGATACATTCCCCTTTACTAACTTCCTTTATAGCGTTTTTTATTTTTGTGTTGTCCTCTTCGTTTATGTTTGGACTTCGGTAAACTAATCCAATAGTTAATTTTTTATTTCCTGAAACAATTTTGCACCAAACAGCTTCATCGCAATCTGCTTCCCTTTCTAGTTTTATTTCATAAGCCTGAATAGATTCTTTAACATATAAAATAACTCCCCCGCCCCTTCTTCCTATTCGATCTTTCCTAAACATTACATATCCTGTCAGTCCTAATTCAGCATCTGTTATATCTATGTTGGCCCATGATTCAGTTATACCAATTATGTGAGGGTCAATATCTTCTACCATAATGTTTAATTCGTTTTTCTTATTTACTATGCTCCTTGCATTTAAACATACGCATCTATAACCTTTTTCAGAGATGTTTTTCGGATGATTTGATATTGGTTTATCTGTGCTAGTGGCCTCTTGTTCTGCTTGAGACACCTCTAGGTAACCCCCCTGCACTTCTAGTTTAAAGAATGTTTACTTCCAAAAATATTTGTCATTGTACCCAAGTCACTATCTACTTCTGCTGAAAGTTTGTCCGCGAATACTGCCGCCCCCTTTCCACTTAAATGAAGCCCATCCTTCATGTACATATCAGCCCTCCCAACAAAACTTCCCCATAAATCCACAAATCCAACTTCCTCTTCCCTACATAACTTCTGGACTAACATGTTAATTGCCATCCCCCGACAATTTCGATATTTGTGACCCCTCCTGCCCATTACAGGTAAAAATCCCTGACAGTATTACCTGCTCAACCCGCGTCTGTTTTAGTGTTCTGACCAACTGCCTATATTTCCTAACTATGGCAGTTGTACCCTCCCTCTCTACGTTATTTGTCCCTACGTGTACTAAAACAGATCCACCCTTACCCGAGCCTACGATGTTTTTTACCCTCTCAGTTATCGCCTCTATTTTGGCTCCAGGCAAGCAGACCACCACATCATCTCCCTTGTTTAAGACTCTGTCGGTCTTCCTAACTATCGAATCCCCCACAAACACCCTCGCTCTCTTCCTCACCCCCTCTATCACTGCTGCAGAATAACTCTTCCGTTCGATCCCCTCCATCACATTCTGTCCTGACCCCTTCCCTCCTGTCTCCCCCACTTCCCACTCCTTTGCTCTTGTCTCTCCCACTTCCCTCTCCTTCACTCCGGTTGTTTTCCCTCCCGTCTCCCCCACTCCCTTCTCCTTCCCTCCTGTCTCCCCCACTCCATTCTCCTTCCCTCCTGTCTCCCCTACTCCCCTCTCCTTCGCTCCGGTTGTCTTCCCTCCCGTTCCTTTCCTTCCCGTCTCCTTACGTCCTGTCTCCCTATGACCTGTCACCTTCCCTCCTCTCAGCTTCCTCCCAGGCTGCGGTGAGCTCTCCCTAGCATCTCTTGTGTCTTTCCCCACTTTATCATCTACTGTTCCCCCACCGGAACTACTGGCACAACCCCCCTGTTCCCTTCCCACCATTGCCACAACGAGCAGCCTCAGCTCTTCCAACTCCACCTCTAGTTCCTTCATCTTCGTACATCCCCTACACTCAAAACTAAAACTATCTGCCTGGACCTCAGCCCAGGACTTCTCGCACCCAGACTTGGCGAAGTCCACCCAGTTACTGCAACTGCCACAAATTAAGTGCCTTGTGGCCTTTAACTGCCGTTTGCACGGCGCCATCATACAATTTAGTTTTAATTAGTTTGCTACGTTAGCCTTGAATAAGGCTGTTTTTGTGATCAAAAGAACACTTTAGTCTAATATACTTGCTGTGTCTTCTATTAACCTCGCATGAGAAAAAAAAACCTAGCGAATACGGAGAACACTGTGTAACAAAACAACGAATTCAGTGTGTACTAATTTACGCTAAAATCCTGCTGTTAATTCCTTTTTACCGAAAACGTTTACTACCACTATGTCAGATATTACCTTATGTATGTAATTTAAGTAAATAGATCACTTTATCTTATATATATATTAGCCAATGTAAACTATTCACTATGCTATCTCAATGTTCGAATAGTAAACAACCCTATTATCGCTCGCTGAATTCCCTGACAGAATCCGAAACTAACTTACTCTAAAATACTCCCTCTGACTAATAATTAACAAAACCTGTTTCCTAATATATGTCTATAATACGTTTGTGTATAATATATATTCAATAGTAATACTTATTCTATTTGATATACCGCGTTTTTCTGTAAATGATCTACACCAAATTCAAGTCCAAGACCAAGTAGCCGGAAGTCTCCGGTTCCGCTTTCCTAAGTCTAAGACGCCTCATTGATTTGACTAAAGACATGAGGAGAGCCAACCATTCGCTTGACTGTATTGGCCCGCAAGGACATTTCTGCGTGGCTTGAATTTCTACACACTTTTAATGGTCAGTTGGCTTTCTTACCTACCACATGGACATCGTCAGACGAATTGTGTCTTATAACTGATGCAAGTAGCTTTGCGTATGGAGCTGTCATGGGTGACTCATGGTTGCAGGGTAATTTCCCCCATCCTAGGACTCCTTGCACATTTCAAGCAAAGAAATCCTACAATTCGTATTCGCTGTCAGTATGGACTAATCGACATGTCTTGTTCTTTTAAGACAACACAGCAGTTATGGCAGTGATCAAAAGTCAAACTGCCAGGGATCCACAGCTGACGTGTTTAGTTCGCAAACTTGTTGTTGCATGTCTTTCTTATAATATCTGTTTCCGTGCCAAGCATATTCAGGGAAAGATCAACGTTGTTGCGGATCTTATCTTACGGTTGCAGGTCGAACACGCGCGCGTCGTCCAACCCAGCCTAGAGGACCAGCAAGCACTGATTCCCACCCATTGGCTACCCTGGCACACAGCGCCCTGAATACCATGGGTACTGTCTTTGCCCCGAGCAGTGCCAGACGCTACGAGAGCAACTGGACAAGGTTTGCAAAATTTGTGCAAAATCTGGATAGGAAGAGGCGCTACCTGCCTGCCTACCCAACCACAGCAATCACTTTTGTGCAGAACCTCAAGAATGAAGGAAAGCACCCAGCCCTATTAGGACCTTCCTGTCTGCCATCTCCGAAAGGCATAAAGCATGTCGCTACTCTGACCCCACAGTTGATTACTTGGTTGTAGACTGTCAAGGGAGGGGCGCGTTCACGTCCTCAGGTTGACCAGCGCCAAAATCTTAAATTGGTTACTCTGTCCAAACGTTCTTCCTACAATATCATCTTGCTTCGCTTAATGTTCAGTCTGATGTTCTTTGGCTTTCTAAGTGTAAGTGATGTAACAGCTAGCCCCCATCACCTCTCTGTCCCAGTGTCACATAAAACCCTCTAAATTACGTCAGGTATGTCATATAAACATAGTGCCGGCCATCCTTTCAACCTGGACGTTCTCCCAACAGGCAAAACAGCTTGTCCATATCGTCGGATGGTAGATTATATCAAGCTCAGTGGACAAGAGCAGGGCTCTCTTTTCCGCTATGCCAATAAGTTGCCAGTCCAAAAAACTGCATTTGCTAAACACCTATGTACAGCCATTGTTCACATGGACTTGTTTTCATATAGATGCAGCCACATAGGCAGCCAAGTCAGGTTTATCTTCCGAACAGATCTGGCATTCTGACTCCATCCGGAAGTATATCTGGGTAGAGTCAATATCTAGAAAAACGTCCACATAAAGTCACTGGTCACACCCGACTAGATGCATGTACGGCTTCTGTTTCATGTCTGCACCGATCTGCGGAGTGTACGCCAGACCATATAGAATGTGGCAGTGGTGGTCACTCCCTCAAATGCAACAATGTGACGCGACAGCATATAAGGAACAACGTGTGGCAGTGATGATCGTTCCCTCGGGTGCAACATAACGAGACAGCATCTACGGAGTGACACAGTGAGAATCCGTCGTCCCAGGGACAGCAACGAGGTATCTTACCTTCTGTTGGCAGAGGAATTGTTGTGAAGTGACTTATCTCTCTATTGGCGGATGGACGGTTTTGAGGCAACTAACCTTCCGTTGGCGGAGGGATGGTCATGAGGCGACTTATCCCTCAACGAGACATTGCTACCTAATCCTTGGATGGATCCCACCTTTGGGGTGTACTATTAGTTAGCAAGCTGGATGCTGCCATCGGCAGTAGTTTGACTTTTGATTCCTATGAATCACATTTACATTAGGTAGTATCTGGGGCCTACTCCTTTACCCTTTTCTCTGGCTTTGACCAAGAGCCATGCAGCCCTTTCGTGGGGGTTGGGTCCCCATCTGCAAGCAGGTGGGGCCTGTGGATTATTACCTGCTGCTTTTGTGTGTAGTGAATAGTAAATAATGTAGCTGGTACTATGCTTGTGCAATCTGCACTGATGTATGTCTTCCCTTGTAATTCATATGCTGGAACTTTATACAACAGAAGAAAGTTTTTTATCTTTGAGTGTTTGTTCAACTTTAATTGTACCTTTATTTGTACCAGCTTGTATTTCTACATTTCCTGTTGATTCTGATGTCCTTTTCAGGTGTGCACAATATGCTGCAAGCATTGTATATTCAAATTGTATATTCAAATTAGTGTGCACAGCAGCAATTCTTATCCTGCTACTTGAATGTTAATAAACTGGACGAATTGCCCATTTCCAACTTACACAGCAGTTGCGTTTTTCATACAAACGGAGAACGGGTTGCATGTCCTTATTATTTTAACAGAATACACCGGGGATTCACAGGTAATTCAACTGCATAAGCACGCGAAACGCCTAATGCCAATATATTTGGCCCTCTGGTCAATGAGCCAGCAGAAGAAGAACTGACAGTCAGCCTGCACAATGTCCCAAGCTTGGACCTATGGTACATTGCGAAAGATGTAGATGTTAGACATGTGCTGTGTGGCAATGTGCTGGCATCTCCGACGAGGTGTATAATTATGTCAGGAAGGCCACAATATGGGTGCGCATCAAAAAAGTCAAATATAAAGTGGCTGCAATAACAACTATTGCAACAGATAAATCAACAATCATCGACTTGAGCAAGTAGAGAAGCAAGTGGAAACAAAAGCTGACAAAGTGATGGTCGACCAACTAGCTGTAGAAGTAGGAAGCTTAGAGGGCAAAGTAACCAGCGTAGCAATGTACATCTCGAAGATAAACCAAACATTTGACATGGTCAGGGATGAATCCCTAGAAAAAAGGAAAAGGACCAAAAAAACCATTAAGGTCAGGGGCTTACCAGAAAACAAAGAAAAGGGGGACCAAGATCTAGTCAGTGAGCTCTTCAAAGACACAGGATGTCAACAGGTTGAAATTACAAGCACAATGAGACTCAAAAATGAGACCACTCAGGGTTATTCTAAAAAAAAAACAAGAAACAAAGGATGAAATACTGATAAAATCTGTAAAAGTGTTCTTGTCCTACCTAAAAGGTAAATATACGTTTGTCGCATTTCTGCGAATTGTTAGTATGGGAACTATTTTCCTGGATATAGTGAGGTAAATGTTAGAGCGTATATATATGAATGGCATAAACAAGTTATGCAATTGTATCCAAGAGTAGTGTGGGAGCCCACATTGGAAGTTTAGCGTTAGGCGTGGGGCATGAACAGGTAATGCAATAATTGTATCTTCGATGTTTAGCTTTAGGCATGGTACATAGTTTTAAAGGGTATTAATGTAATGGAACTGTCCGTAGATTTTTAGTAATTTTGATTGGCTGACGCCGACCTTGTGATGTGGCAGGAAAGTTACCATACGATGGATATAAGACCCTAAGTAAAGTGTATTCGAGATCGGGGCCAGAACACACAAATGCGGCAGTAAAGTTCCAACGGTGATGTCTGACAAGGGCCAGGGAATCGTAGTGTGCGGACAACAGCGAAGTCGCAGCCCCTCTACAGCTTCGCTCACCATCTGTGTAGTCCGTTTCTCTTCTCCACTACCTACTGACTGCCTGCGATACGTTCAGCCGTCTTCTCCGCGTGTGACACCAGTGCATCTGCATGAGCCGTCGTCACAACACGTTCGCCGTCTCCACGACCTACTGAAGGTCGGCCTTCTGTGCGTCCAGCCGACTGTTCAGCCGGCTTCCCGAGTACGACACCAGTGCGTCCACGTGAGTTGTCTTCACGATACGTCGCCGTCTCCACGACCTAATGACGACCGACCTACTGTGCGTACAGCCGACTACGGGCTCGGCCAAACTGCGGCCGAATGAGACTCGTACCGCCTGCATGTTCAGCCTGCAGTGAGACAACGTGACCGACGGCCATTTCAGTTTTCAGCCTACTCAACCCAGCCGATTATCGCGAGGGTGCTGTATGCCCCAAACTGGACTGCATTAATGGCTTCCTGCATTATCGTTACTCCGCGAACGAAGTCACTGCCGACAGCAGTACATGCCCACGCATTCCTCCCTTAATATGTTAAGGGAGGAATTAAAATTCAACGACATTACCGGCTGATGATAATTCACGATCCAATGACAACGTAAAGAAGAGAGACAACCACTTTGTCTGACAAGTCAAGATGGCGGACCACTGTCTGAATCTGACCAAATACTTATTTTGTTGCATGAGAGAAGCCTTGAACCACGTCGGTTTAGATAATATCTTGTTCTATGAGCGAAGCCTTGAAACATGTCAGTGCAGATAATATCTTGTTTCTATGAGCGAAACCTTGAACCATGTCGGTGTAGATAATATCTTGTTTCTACGAGCGAAGCCTTGAACCACGTCAGTGTAGATAATATCTTGTTCTATGAGCGAAACTTTGTAAATAATATCTTGACGATGCAAAAACACACTTTACAAAACGGTTGTGATTAAAAAAAAATATTCGACAATACTGAGTTTACTGGGAAAGACTGGTCCTCCTACCAAGACAGGTTGGGGTTCTATTTTGAAGCGAATGACATTGACAATGACGCCACTAATAAACGTAGGGCTATTTTGCTATCAGTCATACACGCTGTTACGCAGTCTGGCATAGGCACGAGCGCCCACGGAATTGACTTACGCTGAACTATGCCAATTACTAAAAACGTATTTTGAGCCAAAGCCAAACACCATATTGCAATGTTACAACTTTTATTCAGTGTACCGAAAGAATGGACTGTTAGTAAATGACTTTGTGGCAGAATTAAGGAATCTAGTTAGGAACTGTGATTTAATGCTGGTGTGCAACTGACTGCTCAATTAATCCTCGAAGAAAATTTGAGGGATCGGTTAGTCTGTGGGGTGGCAGATACGGCAATCCAACGTCGTTTGAAGCAGATCTGGACATTAAGAAAGCACTCCAACTGACTCTCGCTATGGAGTCTGCTGCTGCCAACACAGCACAACAACAAGCTGCTGCCTATGACAGTACACCGAGTCGTGAGGACATCCACAAATTGACCGTATGCAAACAAGCCACCAGGAAAGTGAAACCGGAACCACCAGCTCAAAGTCACAAGAACCACCCATGTGTCCGATGTGGAAAAACATCACACTCAGCCAATGTCTGTTACCACAAGGATGCAGAATGTCGATTTTGCAAGAAAATTGAACACATTGAAAGAAACTGTTTTTCGAAACTGAAAGCAGAAAAGGGAAAAGTAGAGCGACATACAACATGTTCAGCTTGACAGAATCACGTCCAGAACCAATCATTGCAGACATACAATTAGATGGTAAGAAGATACCAATGGAAGTGGATACAGGTGCCACACTGTCAATAATAAGCGAACAAATGTTTCGCAAACACTGGAGAAAATATCAACGCCCAAGCATGAAATGCACAAGGGACAAGCCCCGCATGTACTACTACATAACTTCGATTACTGAGTGTAGTAGATGTACAATGGGTTAAAATACATGTCTCACTAATGTGCCTGTTAAATAACTATAATAATATGTAGGCTGCAGGTGGCAAGCTAATGCCTAAATTAAGAATAGACCACTGTAAGACAAGTTTGTAAGATAAAATTGCATTTATTACAACTTACTAACTAAACTGATAAACTTACTACTAAGATGATACAAACCAAGTTTCTCAGTCATTGCACAATTTACACTCCTGATCTAACTCCAGTACCACATCAAGGAGTGAGCCTGTACAAATACAAACAGAACAAGTTAGCTATCTGCATATCATAGCATCCAATGTAAGATAAGATGATACATAAACATCTATTAAGTACATAGTTCCAACACATAGGTGCTGTTCACAATATTGTAAAATACATGTTATCTTATTCAGTATTAATATATAATAATACTAATGTTTATCCATAAATTCCCTAATATACATGTAGCTATTAATGTAAATGTAAAACTAGTACTCTACATGTATAAACCCCTAATAGCATAAACTCAGCGGTCAACAATGTTGTCTATTTCACATGTGTATTGCCCAAGGCATTGCCTGACTAGTGTGTGTGTGTATATATATATATATATATTTAGCTGTCATTGCACTGTTGTTTACAAACAAGTCTTGGGCACTGCTCAAGGCACAGGTCTCTAGGGTCTGTGCTAGGGAATAGTCAAGATCAACCCTCTCACAGCCACTTCTTAGAGCAATTAATCAATAACTTCAAAGGGAGAGAGGGCACCAACCTGATTCTGGCTACAGTTACCTAATACCTTATTACGCACAATCTATCCATGCACTAATGCATGTTCGTGCTGACAGTCAACTAAACTATTTATGTATTTTTGAGGATTCTTACCTTTGCAAAAAAATTTTTAGATCCTGTCTTCTGTCGATTCGTCCAGCTGTAAGCCACACAGGAAATAACCATATTCGTTGTCCCACAACTGTCTCCAGCAAGCTTCTAAAATGTTAATGTCTTGGAGAGTTTAACACTAATGCACGATGCTCACTCCAGTATGAACAACCGAACTGCCCACACTTATAGGAAACAGACCACAGTACAAAATTTGGTGGTGGCCATATTAACGTTTTGTCTGATTATAAGAAAACGTTACCACTAAAAATTCTGAAACAGCAGCTGCCATCATCTCATTGACATGCTGACCAAGTTTTGTCAAAATCACATACCTCCAGCTCTTTTAACATGCCCCGATGTGCGATGCCCATAAATTTTTACAAAAATAGCCATGTATTCATGCGCCCACGTGGCCCATAGCAGAAAAATTTCCATAAATCCCTCCGCCTGTTAAACTCTAAAAAATGCACTATTTCACAGCCAATAGCTTCTACAAAGAAACCTGTGAATATGCCTGCTCAAGTGCACTTATGTCACACCTTATCAATTGTTTAAATTCACATGTCACAATTTAATATGCCCTACATTCGTGTGAAACAATAAACAGGAAGGTCAACTGTGATCTTACCCCAAGTAGAGAAGCTTTTTTTTGAGAAAGTGCCCAATTTTATACCAAGTTGCGGCACGATGTATATGTAGACATATTATGGAACACTTCAGCTTGTCAAGTCATTATTATTTGTTTGACAGCCAAGTCTAAACAATGCCTTGCCCATAATATTAGCTGAAAACCAGTCACATAATTTAATTATAAGTCGATTTTGACACTTGATCAATCATAGATCATGTACACTAGATTTCTAGAGCATTGCGAACCAATGAAGCCTGCTTATTGTCTCTTTCAATATACTAATGAGTTTATTTTCAAATTAATATTTATATAATTGCTTGATTTTTAATCAAACATTACGTAATTTTGTCAGAAAATTGACAGTTTGTCACATTAAACAGGATTTCGGATAAATTCCAATGCGTCAGACTTGTCAAATTTTATTGTTTATATGACTGCTTCCATGCTTCTAGTTGATGAGATACAAGGCGAATGACTTGATTTGGATACGCCACCATAAAGGAGTATCACATGACGAGATACCCGTTGCAGCCAGATTTGAAAATGCTGATCTACACAACGCTTCCAGTGGCTGTGATACAACCAATATGCAACTATTCTTTATTTTTTTTATCTAAATTGTTTACACAATGTTACCAATGCACTGGGCCACATAACAAATATCACCAATTAATGTTCTAATACAAAATAGCTACCTGCTCCCACACATAGTAGTGTCATACCCCCTAATTTGTACCAAATTTACATTTTGGCATTTGATTTGCACCATGCTGTTCATGACTGCTACTGTTGTATGCCTTTTCCAAGCAAACTGTTCACCAATCCTATCAATCTGTGCCTATGGGAATGGCTATGTCTTTTGTAAACCACTTCTGGGTTAGAGTTAGGGTTAGCTAGGGATGGAGTTAGCTAAGTATGGGGTTAACTAGATATGGGGTTAACTAAGGTTAGGGTTGGATACCTTCATTTCCTTTTGCCCAAGCACGTACAAAGTATGCAAACAACATGAAATTGGTATTGATATGTGTTGATTATACATTTTTGAAAGGCAACAGTTCAATTGTTTATACCAAGAATTGCTTATTGTCTGCTTTTAGCTTACCAAAAGCTCTTTCATGCTATTCTAACATATGAAAAAAAAATTGTGTTTATTAACAATTAAATATAATATATAATTTGCGCAAAATATCAGCTCATGCACATCAAACATTATAGTACAAAAATAAAATGTACATTTATTTGAAATTTTTTATATTTAGTACATATATTATAGGACACTTCCTAAAGGAGACGGTTAAACAGTTTAAATAGTAGCAGCGTTTAACCAGTAATGATTTTGTTGACTAGATGGAATCAATAAAATACATATAATAATATATTGTTATCCAGCCTGACACCGACAATTTTCTATGTTAAACACACGCAACATGGGGCAGGTTAGTAACCGTTTTTATTTATTTATTTTCAAAAATATGAGCCCTAATTATATTATCGGAATTGCAAATTATAAAAATTATAAGAAATTTGTTGTAACAAACTAATCATTTTACCTGTAATATCCACAATTAAGCTAACAACAACGACCAAAACATAAGCATATCAACATTTTATAACCGTGTTTGTGACCACAACTTCCGTCTATTTGGGGACAGACCACAGTATAAAATTGCATTGGTGGCCATGTTACCGTTTTGTCTGTTTATAAGAAAATGTTACCACTAAAAATTCTGAAACTTTTTCACAGCAGCTGCCATCATCTCATTGACATGCTGACCAAGTTTTGTCAAAATCACATACCTCCAGCTCTTAAAATGCCCCGATGTGCGATGCCCATCAATTTTTACAAAAATAGCCATGTATTCATGCGCCCACGTGGCCCATAGCAGAAAAATTCCCATAAATCCCTCCGCCTGTTAAACTCTAAAAAAATGCACTGTTTCACAGCCAGTAGCTTCTATAAACAAACCTGTGGATATGCCTGCTCAAGTGCACTTATGTCACACCGTATCAATTGTTTAAATAAAAAAATCACAATTTAATACGCCCTACATTCGTGTGAAACTATAAACAGGAAGGTCAACTGTGGTCTTACTCCTATAACACCACTGCTGGAACCACCCTCACCCAAATGAATAATCAATCTGGTGGCCTTGCCCCATTAAGAACAAATAACAAATCTTCAAAATAATTGATTCCTGATGTCATCGTCACTGGCTACTAGCCCGGTAGGTTTATACTTCTCTGGTATCCACCTCATCTTCATTGCTTTTATTTGCCTTATATTGTACATGATGATGGTGAGGAGGAAATAAATTTACTTACTTACTTATTTACATATGTTAGACAACTATTTGTCACATGCTATGTTTACACTATAAACAGTACTACCCTGTGTCATGCAAGTGGATGCAACTGTTTCTGCCTTGCAATTTAAAGCCGGCAGTGGTCCATGCCCATTTCACTGCAGTGAGCTGGCTTATCGCTCTTGTTTATAGGGGGATGATTAATGATGTAACTCTATGGTATGAAGTAACATAATAAATGTATTCTGACTTTCGTTTGAGTTCCTAGAACCTATGATCTTGATAATGGAACTTGTTCTGTGCCACTCGTCTAAGATTACATGATGACATTAATAGCTACAAATAACAACAATAGTATAATTCATTATAAACCTTCGCCACTAGATAGCACTTGTATTACCTTACTTGTCCTTACCCAGTTGGGCTGATTTGGGAACACGTCTACAGCAAGGTCTTCAATGTCCTGTGCCAAGTGTATCCTTGGCACACCATGACTGAAACCAGAACATATATAACACATCAAAAGTATGCATTGGGCAGACATCCAAATGAGAGAGATATATAATACCTAAATACTGATACTGTTATCTATAACAATTCATTACATGCACACATGCACGAATGCACACATATAGTGAACTCTCGCTACAAGGACTCCCGAGGTAAGGAACACCCCTTTAAAAGGACTTTAAAATCCCTGTTCTGATCTGCTCTGTTTTATGTACCCCCTATATAAGGAATATTGGATATCTCGAAGTTTGACCAAGTCCCAAAATGTTCACTCTAGCGAGAGTCCACTGCATATAATTGCAATGACAGTTTAGAACAAAAACAGATGTACAAAAGTACGTACCTCTTCTCTACCTCCTCCGTGTTGCCAATGGTGGACAGAAACTCCCATCGTTTAACGTCATCCCACAGGTAAGGGTGTCTGGAATAATAAGTTCAAATAATACATCAGTGTAAATCTAATTCACAATGCTGGCCTTTATGCAACAGAAATTGTCTATAGACAACACTGTTGTATCACTGGTCGAAATGTCACATTGTTCTGAAATGTCAACACTAATTGTTAGGGACTACTACAAAATGTTATTGTTTCATAATTGTTTCACCTAGTAATGTACTTGCCAGTTTATATATTCCATCATGTACTGTGTGTGGGCATTTATGTTTAAAAAAGTTACTAACATCAGCCATATTATTCAGACTAATTCATCTAGATCATCCAGTGCATGAAGTGTACTTCCACCTTCTTTCACCTTTCTAACTACTATTGTGTCTTTCAAGTCATTGAAATATACCTGATACTTTTAAGACTAACATAACAGGTCCTAATGCTGATCCATGTGGTCCTCCACTAAGACCTGATTACCAAATTGAAACCTACGCATCTACTACAACTCTCTGTCTTCTGTCTGTCAGCAATTGTTAATCCACTATTCACCATCCTCCATACAACAGACTTTTAGTTTAAGTAACGATCTATGATTTGGCACTTCATCGAAAGCTTTCTGAAAATGTAAATTAATAATACGTAACGGTACTGGAGAACTCTCAATTATCTACCTATTGATTTCTACAAAAAAAACATATGAGATTTGTTAGGAATTATGCCTTATATTAGTGACAAAACAACAAAGTGGGACAATGTTGCTGTCCTAAGACCTGGGCTCCCTATATACCGTAAGTAGTGAAATACACAACCATGGGGCTAAATTTGGGGGAATGCCAATTAATGAAGGCCTACACTGGAACATGAAAGATTGTGACTCGTGAATAATCATTAATACAGTTAATAACCAGATAACGAGTAATGGATCAAACAGACCGCATATAGGCTGTAATAATTTGTGGTGTGAACATTTTCGATTTCTGGGAAGGTGGCCGGAAAAATAAACATACTGTGGACGTCGGCCGAAGGGCGTTAATTGTAGAGATATGGAAAAAGGAGATGCTGAGTTTGACTGGACAGTTTGACCGAGACTGGAACTTCACAAGCCAGGAGAGTTCGCCTACGAGGTTAATCATGGAACATGGTTTCTTGCTGTGTATAATTTGAAAGAAGTTGTCATGTTGCCATATAATAGCACAACTGCACCATCACTGTGTAAATGATCATTGATATTGGTTCAGCTAGATAGCTCACTGCCAGACTGATGTTTCTTCCACATGTGTCAAACTTTAGCATTCATTGTGTTTCCATCATTTGCTTTAACAATAAATCCAGGACCATTACTTGTTTTACTCTTAGTTAACTTATTGTGGTGACAATCTTAAACAACAACTGCAGATAACAGCATTACTGCATGAAATGTATGTAAGATTTGGGTGCCTAGGTTCTCACCCAAGCAGACTGGCTGCTGATGACCTCTCATTTCGATTAACAGGCAATATCTTCTTCAGCATATCCATAGCGACAGGGTCGCTAACTGCTGAAAGGTCTGGTTCACCATTCCGAATCTTCTGTCTCGTCGATAGTATGGCCATCATAGGGGTGATGTCCTCTTGTCAGTATGTTAAACACTAACATGCCTGCAATCTAAAAAACACACAGTAATGTAACATTACAAAATACCTTTTGCAAAATAATAAAAAATACATGTTATACTTTTAAAATGTTCAAGCCAGAACACATCAAACAATACCACACACCTGGACATCTGTTGCTGGAGTGTAATGGATCTTGCCTCCTTTCCCACTTTGAAGCACTTCACTGGCTTGCTACAAATGGGTCCCTACAGAAAGGTTGTTTTAATTAGTGGTATTATATGTTCACATAACTAATAAATCAAATGATGTAGACATATGTACTTGTCTACATATAAGACTACCTACTCAGTAAGACATGTAATCATGTGTTCAACTTATTAGAGAGGTTCAGCATGTGAAACTTTTAACTTGCATGTGTGGAAGATGTGATATACTCATAGGGCACGGTAGCTATGCGTTAGAGTGACTTTTGGTCGACGGGACTGAGGTTCGAATCGACCGGTTGCTGTTTCGAAACATGAGCAGTTTCGTTCACCCCAATCTATGCCACGGGTAGTAAAAGACCATACACATTGGGTACATGTGTAACCTGTCGTGGACTAATGGAGCTGTGGTCTCTATCTCTAACCCTCTGATTCTAGTTTCCATGGCCGGAGCTGCTTCCCAGTCGAGTGAGTGAGAAGCGCCAAGCAGGCAGTGTGGATGGCAGTAATGCTGTAGCTGACCCCATACAGGGGTCTAGAACAGTATATGGATGGATCTATGCATACATGCCCCAATTGTTACAAATAAAGAGGTTAAGTAATTTGATACATGTAGACCTGTAAGTAAAGAATGACAATATTTGACAGTTTTTACATTGGGTAAGAATATGTCGTGTCTAGCTAAATGTATGACCACATGTTAACTGTTAACGTGTTTGATTAAAGGCTATCATAATTAATACACTCTCAACTAGATTTTTAAGCTTGGACTTATTATGGCTGTCTTACCAGCATTAGGAAAGAAATATTTACTATGTATCCCTTCTAAAAACATTTGTGACGAATAGTTTGTGATTTTATTTTAGGCATTATTCACCCATCTAACCCCTAATGTATCACAACAATGCTAGAAAGGTTGATTAACATGCCAACATTTAAAAATTCATCTATACTAGCTGTAGAAACACCATAAAATAACAACAAACTTTCAACTTGCAGCTAGTGTACGGGTAGAAACACTATTACAGGTTGAGAACATGTTTGGACAGAAGCAGCATGGGGAATCCCCAGGAAAAGCCCCCTACATCGCAGTGATGCAGTTCACAACTTGTACACCAACAAGTTACAAGTTTGCCGTGCTGAACCTCCCTAATATGTTTAATGCATGCCTCCACACAATGTAGCAACAGTGCTATTGCAGAATGAATCATCGAATGTGGAACTGTATGTTATTTCCCTTTCAGCGAGTTGATTATTTTAATAATCATAACGACGACTGCAAAGAGTCAATAAGCTACACGATTCTAGTATGCCTATGTACACTCAAATAGTCTTGTTTGCTTGGAACTGAGTGTGTCAGAGTTTGCTTAAATTATGTAAATCATATAAATCATATTAACCAGGGACAATGATCAATTATATGTTTGAATGGTACTAACAATTCCAGTATTAATTACTCTTTTCAATGCAGTCTGCCTGCATAACAATGATTCGCATACACTCAGCTTATCACTAACCAACATGTGGGCATATCACTCCACCATAACACAAACCGATATCCATTGTAATATGTGACATGTAAAATATGTACAAAGATTACAGCTTACACCCATATAAGAAATGTTGCCATGTCTGCAGTTGGTTTTTTATTAACATTCATTACATAATTGTATTACATATATCTTTCAATGAAATAAATAAAAAATAAAAAAACAAGGTTAACAAACCTGCTCCCCAAGTAAAATAAGTATTTCGTCCTTGGTCCACAGCACAGCTTATACCAAAGTCTGCTGGCTTCAAACACGCCTGTCCATCATTGAACACAATGAATGCATTCTCGGGCTGTAACATCAAAATCGTGATATACATCAATTATCAACTGCTTTAAACACACAATGACTTTTTAATTTTGTTTTAAATAAATCATTTTATATGACCTATTTTCAAAAAGTTCACTTGGGAGATCGTTTTGTGGTTTACCATTAAAAACATCATTTATCTTAATGTATGTATCAAAATAATGTGTGAGTGTGTATGTACACAGGTATGTGTGGTAGTGTAGTGAATAGTGTGTAGTGCATGCACTTTACACTCTTGCTTTCAGCTTCAGCCACCAGCTAGCGCTCTTTTGGGGGGTGAAAGGGGACTTGAGTGTGAAAGCCTCCCGTGCTGGTGCGTAGCCTCTCCGCAGACAAGGTGCAGTGTACAGAGTTCACCTGTGCGTAGACATGTCCCAACACTCACTAAATCAGTCCCCAATTATGGGCAAATAGTAACTTTGGGATATCCTAGCGAGTGCCCATTGTATGTAGCTATGATCCTCTGGGGTCAAAACACACCTATCATGCCAGTACACCAACGAAAATGGCCCCTATTGTTCACAGTCAGACATAGTCATACTAAAGCACATCACCATGGCATACATTTCTATTTTCTTTTCTAAATGTCCTTTGTTGTACAGCTAAGTTTTTAGAATTGCTCATGTCACATTATTAACAATACTGCTTTTTTCATTTCCAAGCATGCATGGTAAACTTTCAAATATTATTATTGGTCATATTGTGTCTCTGAATTTATTCCTCCCTTTGTTGACCACATGAGTTATATAATATTCTCAAAACATACTCTGAAGATGTTTACACTACTTTGCTGCTGCAATTCAATGGATTCAATACATAAGGCCTACACACTTGACCATTTAAACAATCTATGTCAAGAATAACAATAATGCCAACTTTCAAATCTCGGTGAATGATCTTTGGTTCCGGTGTATGAAGATGACAAAGTCCAGATAGCAGGTCCTTTATAAAACCAGCAGCCGATTGTTTCCATTCGTCTTCACATTGGTTGATCACACGGTCCAGTTCCAACCATTCTTGCAAGTTGTACTCACATAGCTCCAAGATGACGTATCCAAGCCTCCTCTTTGGCCATGTGGTCCACTAAAAGCAAGAGAGAACATATTCAATATGAAGCTGGTTATCTTTATGGGCTAAAACACGAAATTATGTTAACCTATGCTGATCTAACATGAAGCATGTAACATGCTTATATATTTCTCTTTCCCTACATTATTAGTGCATACATTCTTGCATGTATTGTATTGTTTGATCATAATTATATCCTGTTATGTCGTTCAATAGTCTCAGTTCTTCAAAATGTAAGTGCACAACAATTGGAAAATGCGGGTGCTTGAACCAATGGTTGAAATTGTGTGCGCGGCCAACTGCCCTTACTGCGGGCCAGAAGGCAGTCTTGCATTATGCTGATTGGTTGGAAGTGCCCCCCTTGTGTTACTGTGCAGCTATTGTACTATATTTGCAGTCGTGAGAGTAATTTAAATATTACACTATGACCTAACAAAGATTCACCTTATGAGACATGCTAGAGTTGAGTTTTACCTACGAGGTAGGTGAGTGTTTATACACTCATGAGTTGTGATTCTTGATATAGGTAACATTGATATATAAAGACGCAGGTTGTGATCCTTTCTTGTCAGCTTATTTTGATAGTTATGTTTCATCTATACAAGGTTCTTATAGTATTCTGGTAGAATCCGTATGACAATCGGCGAAAGGCTGAAATTGGAAGGTAAAGAATTACTAGACTTTGCTAGACAAGAGCAGGAGTGGGAGCAGGAGTGGGAGCAGGAGTGGGAGCAGGAGTGCGAGCAGGAATGGGAGGAGCAACAACGATCTAAAGAAGAGGCCGATTGCGCTAGAGAAGAGAGAGCTGCCGAAAAACAAAGAGTGAACAAGGCAGAGGAGATGAAGATGCTGCTCGAGGGAGAGGAGAGGAATATGCAACATTAGAAAGAAATGGTGGTGCTGCAAATGGAAGCAGAGAAGGTATGTGCTGATTCCATCAATTCTATCCGTAATTCAGATTCTTCCAGCGAGCACAGAACAGGTATGAAACTTCCCAAGTTACCTGAATTCTGTGAAGCTGAAGATAAAATAGATGCTTACCTTTTGCAATTCGAACGTTACGCTGAGAATGCGGGGTGGAACTTGGACTATGCACTTGGCTTGAGTAGTTTATTAACAGGCCGAGCACTTGGAAGTGTACTGTCGGTTACCTAGAGATGAGATGAATGATTACACTAAACTTAGGCAGGCTCTGTTGGTTAAGATTTCCCTGACCGAGGAAGATTTCAGGAAGAAATTTTAATCCAGCAAGCAGGATCCTGGCGAGACAGCTTCGCAGTATCTAGCTCGATTGGAGAATTTCTTTATCTGGGATCGGTAATACCTTTGATAAGTTGAGAGAGCTTATTTTGTGAGATCAATTTCTTCATTCTTGTCCCCATGATCAGGCACTTTTCATCCAAGAGCGTACTCCCAAGGATATTAGTTCACTTAAGGAACTTGCAGAGTCATCTCATTCTGCCATTGGGATTAGAGTGCATCTCATTCTGCCATTGGGATTAGAGGTCCAATGAAGATGACTCCTGTCCATACACAGGCAGTGCAGAGTAAGGATCGAGATCCAAAGCCATCCCAATCTTTCTCATGTCCAATGCGTGAACCAATAAGGTGTTATCAGTGTGACAAGGTGGGACACATAGCTAGAAATTGTCCCATGGGAAAACCACAACCACCGAATCTAAGACCATGGAGCCCCAAGAACATTGTGGGGAATGCCTGTCTATCTGCAGGTAATCCCACTAATCAGTGTAGTAATTAGGCTGTTCTGAAATGTGGATGTAGTTTCCCTGTCGTTGGTAACGTGTGTGATCACACTCCTTCAAATCTGCCAATTATGCAAGGATGTGTCGGTGAAACACCATTAATATCCTCTGGGACACAAGGTGTAGCAGAATAGTTGTGAGACGTGATCTTGTTAGGGATGATCAACTCATGGGAAAGGAGCAAATATTAGTAATGATAAATCATTCTGCTATAACCATGCCCACAGCTAGATGTAAGATAGTTTCACCTATCTTCTCTGGGGAAGTAGAAGTGTCCTGCATCACAAATCCTATTTGCGATGTAATTATCGGGAATGTTCGAGGGGTACACCCGGACTTATGGGGAGACAGTGAGTTAGACAAAGATGAGTCACCTTTGTAAAAATGTGACCAATGATGACCAGGGTCCTATCAAAGAGAAAGTAACCTGCGCAGTTGTAACCAGAGCTGAAGCAGCGAAACAAGAGCGAAAGATTAGTCCGCTAAAAGTTCCCGTTGTGAGTAATGTTAATTTGACATATGGGCCCTCTAGAGATAATCTGAAAACTTTGCAGTTGCATTACAAAGGTCATTTCGACAAGAAGGTGCGTATGAGAACTCTCAACATAGGTGACCAGGTACTCGTAATGCTGCCCACTGATTACATTAAGTTGCTTATGCAATGGAAAGGACCTTATAAGGTAATAGAGAAGGTCGGGTCAACCGATTACCGAACCCGGGTTGGAAACAACACTAAGATCTTCCATCTGAACATGTTAAAGAAATATGTTTCAAGGTCGACAGAGGAAGTAGTGGCTACTGCGGCTATCTTGGATCCTCCTGATGATTCTTCTTTAGAGATAGAACCACTGCTAGGGAAACCGGAAAACACCTTTCAGCAAGTATCTATTTCATCCGAACTCGATTCTTTTTAAACTAATCAGATGGTTGGTTTGATCGAAGAATTTACAGAGATCTTTTCGGAAAACCCTGGATGCACTAAACTTGTCAAACATACTATCACATTGAACACGACTAAGCCTATTCGGGTCAAGCCTTATCCGATTCCTTTCACCAAAGATATAGTTAAGGAGATACATAAAATGCTCAAACTAGGAATAATCGAACAATCAAAATCTCTGTATTGTTCCCTCTGTTGTTGGTTAAGAAAACAGATGGAACAATCGTCCAGTGGTAGATTTTCGTTAGCTAAACCAAGCTACCACTTTCGACTCTGAGCCTACGCCCAATCCTGAAGCGATATTTGCCACTATGTCCAAAGACCATGTCTTTAGTAAACTTGACTGTAGCAAAGGTTATTGGTAGGTTGCTATGCATGCCAAGGATGTAGAGAAGACTGCTTTCTCTAGTTCTTCAGGGCTATTCCAGTTTCAACGAATGCTATTTTTTCTGCATTTCTGTACCTAATGCATTCCTTGCATCATTCCGTATACGTTCCAGTAAAAAAGTTCATATATTCTTTTTAAAATGTTGTGTTTTAGGCCACTTTTAATCAGTTTTACAGATCAAAATAGTGGAACCGACTGCATGATAAACATGGCATGTGTGCGATTTGCACATTAGCAATGCCTTGGTGCCATCAGAACCGCGAAGGCGATGTTTGTGCGTATTGAGCATACAATTACGCAATGTAAAAAATGAAGAGAAAAACTTGAGAAAATAGGCTCAAAAATGTTTTCAAACGAAAGAATTTTAGAAACATTTTTTTAATATTCTCCATAGTTTTCATATTAAATGCAACATTTGTAGAGCACATACAGTCACTTCTAATGTAATATTTCATATTTTATTTAATTAAATATTTTATGTTGCAAATATTATGCATGCGTAACTACAAGGAGACTTCTCAATGCATGTCATTGTTAATAATGACATTTTAAAAGAATGCATGGGTTAAATTATCTGTATCAATAAAGCCGCCAAATAGAAGCAGAGCAGTTTGTGTTATATCAGTAGACAACTTTCAAGCACCATGGATTTCACCAGATGCAGGAACCTTAACCAAATTGATCATATTCTTGTCCAGAGGAAACTCAAAGGCCAGCTGAAGAACTGTAGGACATACAGATTGGCAGAACTGGGCTCAGACCACTTCTTGGTCATAGCAAACATAAACGTCAAACTCTGTGTTTCACGATCACACAGGAAAGTAGTCAAGAAGTACAAAGTGGAAAAGCTTTGTGGTAGAGAGACAAGGCAAGAGTTCCAAGTGACGATTGGTGAAGCCTTTGAATATTTATTGGAACTCTGGTTAGACTTCAAAGAGACAACAAATTAAATCAGTGAGAAGGTAGTTGGCTTCAGGCGTAGAAAGCAGGTCATCAATCTTCCATCAGTTCTAGCAAGAGAGTGTGAGGAAAGGAGAAAGACATGCACAGAGTATTTGAAGAACACCCCAACTGCAGAGAAACGTGAAACATACAAAGATAAGAACAGACTAGTGAAGAAGGCGATAAGAACCCATAAGAGAAACAACTGGAGGAAAAGGTACAAGTTATGGAGGATTTCAAGAAAAACAACTTGCATAATTTGTTTTAAAATGTGCGAGAATTCAGCAACAAGCCATGTAAACACTTCTTGGCTGGCAAAGGATGGTGACGGAAACCAAAAAACAGCTCCAAATGAAGTGTTGAAATGCTGGGAAACATACTTTGAGAAACATCTTAACACAAACTGGCCAAGATCAGAGGAAGCACTTGACATTCCAGATAACATCCCTGGACTTGTTGGACCACCATTCTCAATAGAGGAGGTACAGAAGGCTGTCAAAGCAGTGAAGTCAAGAAAGGTGCCTGGTGCTGATCACATAATGGCTGAAGCTTTGAAAGCAGGTGGAGAGAAGATGGCTGAGATGCTCCTGAAAATATGCAATACAGCATAGCATCAGGAAAAGTTACAAACAGATTGGTGCAGAAGTATGACCAACCCAGTACACAAGAAAGGGTGCAAGTTAACCCTGTCACTCTACCGAGTAATTTCCCTGATATCCATCCCGGGTAGTCTTCTGCAATGTCTTCTTCTTCACAGTGCAACAGATCGTGGAAAAGGCAAATGAGCACCAGGTTCTGCTGCATTTCAATTTTGTGGACTTCAAGGCTGCATTTGATATTATCTGGAGATGGGCATTGTGGAAGATGCTGAGGTATATTGGGATGAATCCCAAGATAACATCACTGATTGAAGCTATGTATGATAATGTTGAATGTGCAGTAGTCATCAATGGTCAACTGACAGAATGGTTCAGAGTGGAAATAGGAGTGAGACAGGGCTGTTTGTTAACACCTATCCTGTTCAGTTTGTTCCTGGAGTTTGTCATGGCAGACGTGAAGAGCTTATGCAAGAAGTTCAAGCTATTTACCAACCTCAGCTTTGACATCAGTTATGCAGATGACACAACAATTATGTCCACCGTGTTTGAGAAGTTACAACTGTCAACTGAAGACATTCAAGCTGCCTGTAGGAAATGGGGTATGAAACTCAACTTCTTTTGAATGGCAAGAAGCAAACATCATACCATTATTTAAAAAGGGTTTGAGAAATAAGTCAGATAATAACAGACCAGTGAGTTTAACATCAGTGATTTGTAAATTATTAGAAAGGTCAATTAAAGCCCATATGGTGGACTTCCTTGATAGGTATAAATTATTAAATTCATCTCAACATGGATTCCTAAAAGCGAGGACATGCTTAACAAATATGTTGTTTTTTGGAAGAAATCACTAAGTGGTTAGATGAGGGATTACCAGTAGATATTATCTACTTAGATTTTCAGAAAGCTTTTGACAAAGTGCCACATCAAAGATTACTACTTAAATTAAAAGCCCATGGTATTGGGATGGCATAATTGACTGGATAGAACAATGGCTGATTGACAGAAGACAGCGTGATGTAGTAGATGTAGAGGTTTCAAACAGGAAATCAGTTTTGAGTGGGGTACCACAAGGATCAGTATTAGGACCTTTATTATTCTTAATATATATATATCAATGACTTGGACATATAACAAGCAACGTACTGAAATGTGCGGATGACACAAACGTGTTTAGAAAGGTTAACAGCATCGGCAGCCTTTGCATATTTTCCAACAGAAGCATCTCAACAAGATTGAAAGCCAGACTATATGGAGCCCTTATAGTTATACTGCCAATACTAATCTATGGTGAGGAGGCTTGGATGCTACAATCACAGGAAATACAATCTGTTGAGGTTCTTGAGATGCGCTGCCTGCAGGCTATTAGAGGTGTTACCAGGGCTGACAGACTACAAAATATCGAAATCAGAGAGGACCCCTTTACCCCTGAACCTATCAACAGATGTCATCAGACACAGGTGGTTTTGGCAAGTTTGCTGTATGCAAAGAGATAACATCATTAGGCAAGCATACAAACAAGACTTTAAAGGACAGCAGAAGAGAGGAAGACCACTAAAGAGGTGGAGTGACCAGATCAGGAATGATACTGGGCTCCTGCTATTGACAGCAGAGCGGCATGCCATAAATAGAACAGAATGGAGGGGTGCTTTTATGTCAAGTCAAGTAAGTCAATCCAATCACAATTTAATTACCACCAAGGAGTTTACAACATGAAATATGTAGGCTAAGGCATGGTCACAGTAAAATACAACTACCTCGTAACATGGGGCGCAATAGCATACCGGTTAGAATGTCGGACTCTCAATTGAGAGAACCTGGTTTCAAATCCCACTGCTGTCGCTTCGAACCTTTGGCAAGTTTGATGACCCCACGTTGCCATAGTTCACTCAGCTGTATAAATGAGTACCTGGCAATAGAGACAGTGGTGGATATGTGAATGAATAGTCTTCGTGCAGTAATTGTAGCGTGGCTGAATGCTTCCCAGAGAAGTTGAAATGGCCTTGGAATGAACAGGTCTGCCAGGGGGTGAAGTGTAAAGTGCTTTGAGCAGTCCTAAGGACTAGACACCGCACTATATTATATATATGAACTAACCTTTACTTTTTTAACCACACTACAGTCAAATGAAAGTTATTACTGCATGCTATAAACACAAATTTGCCAAATGTTCTCGTGTGATACCGGTAGTCATAACTGCATGCCCACGGGCCCAGGGCCCTTGAATGTTCTGTCGGGCCCGCAACTGTCACAAGTTACAGGCCTGGTTGGCCTGCGCAATTTTTGGATATATTTAGTAATACTTATGTTGCGGAAAGAGAGACTGATCTGATGGATTACAAGTTACAACTTACAACATTTCATTGTCTCATCGTTTCAGTCACGAACACATATAATTATATGCAGATTTAGTGGTACTGGCATGACCCCTAGCGTGAGTACAAATGACGTTATGCATTTCCAACAGATGGTGCTTTTATAAATCAACGACATATTGTCCGCTATGAGAAACAAATTCCCATCTTGTTGCAATAATGTAATATATATATATATATATATATATATATATATATATATATATATATATATATATATATATATATATATATATATATATATATATATATTAATATATATATATATATTAATATATATGTGTGTATTTATATAACATATGTATATATAACATATATATATATATATATATATATATATATATATATATATATACCATCTAGTTGGGCCTTCAATTTTTCAATCGGGCCCGCAACCTTTTCAGGTTACAAGCCCGCAGGTAACAGGCCTTTGATATTTTCAACCTTATGTCAAACACTGGTAGTCATTATGTAAACCAATGCAATACAGTTATTTGGGCATCTGTTGTCAGAAATGCATGAGAAGTTGAATCAATAAACAATTAGTTTAGTGCAGCATGGTACTTAATTAAAGGGGAAAAGTCATGGTTTTGGGCCTATGCACCTAAGAGTTACTGAAACTTAAACATAACCATTTGCAACTACAATTAAGAATATCACGACAGTGGTTTACTAGGAAAACCTTGTTAAACACACATCATCTTAATTTCATGGGCTGCGCCCTACTGTTAGATAACTCTACACCATGAGTGTCAAAGTCTAGCAAAATTCGCTCGCCAAATGAAAATATATTTGTATACACCAATTCTTATATTAGCCAATTTGTAACATATTTTGGCCTTTGTTTACTAAACTAGTTCTCTAAGAAAATAGCACGTTTGTTTACTGCCCTTAATACGTAACAATAATCTAGGTTACCCGATTTTCACAGAACAATATATGCTAGGGCTGCAACGATTAATCGATGCATCACAATATTTTTTTAACGTTACAATACTCGATATATTTTACAAGAATTGCGGTGTACGATACATGAAAAATTTTCATTCAATGTATCACCTTGTTGGAAAACCTCAAACACCCCTTACAAACGGTTTTGAGACTACCAATACTAATGTATAACCGCATGACGTAGGTATTGTAATTTGTTCCTGAAAAGTATGTTTTCAGTAGACAAGCTGAACTGTAAAATGTGCACCCAATAAACGTGTTCTGTTAAACTTTAAATGCATTATATATCGCAATACATATCGTATTGTGACACAAATATCACGATACGTATCGTATTGTGGCTTAGGGTATCATTGCAGTCCTACCATAATAAAAGTATATTATATTTTAGCTACAGTGTTACAGTATTTAGTATTTACTACTCAGCATGAGTATTAATGTTCGTTTATTTCACGGTTCAGTAATTCAATCACATGCTGTGATTTGCTATCATGATTGGTCAAGTCAATTAAAAAAATATATGGTGCAGAAGTAAAGTTAAATTAAGATGCATGATTTTATATAAAGCAACTCTCCTGAGCACAAATACTATAGTGTTATATAGCTACATGTGGGTTAATTTGGTTTGTTTACAAAAATGTAGGTGCATGCAAATTGCCACCTTAACAAAAAACACAATAATAATTACTATATTTTGTAATACACTCATTGGCTCATCGTGGAGGTTTTAGAAGTGGTTATATTTTCTTCAATGCTAAACAGTTTCTGGGATTCAATGGAATGAATGAACATTCCACTTCAATTTGCTCAAATAAAACAACCTATAAAAGCAAATGCACTCTATAAGCCGGAAGAGTATTTCATAATTGTATAAAAATCATTGCCCCTAGTTTTGGCAAATTTTGCTTCAGCCTAATTCCAAAAAGTTTGCCGTATTATTGAGTGATTCCATGTCAAATCAATAATTTTTGGTATGTACTTTGCTGATCCACCTCTAATTTTGCTCATTTTCATTTCAATTTATCTCTGATCATAACTTCAGTAATAAGTGTGCTAGAAATAGAATAAATGGTCTCTTTAACTGCAGAAAATCAGGTAAGTGATTATTGCCTACGGGTAAGATATAAGAATATACAAGCACATTTGGTTCATTGAATGACATTAGATTTACAGCAATTTTTTTTCAATCTTATAAACCCTTACAAGTGCCCACTCTGATTTTTTCAGTATATTTCAGTAACATAGTGTTCTATATAATGTCATCAATGAACCTATTTTTTTCTCCAATCGGTTTGGAGGATTTTTGTCATGGAGGTCACCCATACTGCATGTACCAGTATTTAGAAAAAAATTCCTTGTCCACGGGATGTGCAGTTTCTAAAAAAAAATTTATTTATTATTCTAGCACACTTATTATTGAAGTTGTGTGACTTGTGTCTGGCCTGGCTCTGGGCTGTGGTGTTTGGCGTAGACGCCGTAGACGTAGTCGTAGACGTAGGGTGAAGTGAACCGGCAATCAAACCATTTTTTTTCACCAAATTAAAAATGTTTGAGGGGCTGTAACGCGAAAATATATTATAATTTTTTTATGAAAAAAAATGCGTGGTTCTTTGTGCGCGAGGTTCCAACTGATCTTTAAAATGTCAGAAAAACTGGAAGGGTGGTCGGCAGTGGCAGTGCCAGTGTCAAAACTGATTTATTTTACATGGAATCACCAATCGCCGTAAATCCATCATTCTGACCAATAAACATTCCTTTCATTTTACGACACTTATTCGTAAATGCGAATTATACTTACAATTGCATGCCATAAAGCTGGCGATCGAATCAACTGACAAGAAATGGCTGTGGCAGACGACAACTCGATCAACCGTTGGCGACGCAGTGTCGGTTTACGATTATCCGATCCCGTTGACATGACACGTCTTCTTACGGCTGTATGCCTTCATTTGCCATAAACAAACGGCGTCCTTGGTTTGTGCAACAATGCACACCATTATGTGTACGTTCATGGTGAACGAGCAGCAATAACGAAAGTGTTCAGTTATTTATTCAAAATTAAACCAAACTTAATTAGTAAGACGAACTGAAGTCTGAACAACATCCCACATTCGCGGAGTCCGGAGACGCGTAGCCTCGATTATCCAGGCTCCGTGCTGTGGCGCCACTGTTTGTCGCGCACATCTTCGCCTGGATGCAGAGTGGGGTTCTCATTGTGACGGAAATTATATATGCGCCCAGAATTTGGGCGCATAGGTAAGTAGATAATTAATATCTCATCCGGTTATTTGGCTAATTCATAAAATAAGAGTGAACTTTTATCAGTTTATACGATGCAATTCGAATTAACTTTAAACTTTGATTATATTGACACGCACGCATAAGTTTAACAGAAATCAGCTCACATCATAATAATGTTTATGTATTAGTTATATACACAGATAGGTATTATACTTCTGTTCATCCCATTTCCAGCGCGCTATTACTAAAAATTACTCAGGTTGAATATGGCGTTGTATTCTATTTGTACTATTGTGGAATCTGAAGTGTTTGTTGGAAATAAAATATTGATTGAAACAACTGTCCGACTGAAAAGTAAAATCAGACAAAAAATGTTTAGCGTAACATCTCGATAATGACGCCGGTTAGCTTCTGGCACTTCACGGGAACGCCTACAACAAATGGAATGGTGACAGTTGGTAAAAACGCGACCACGTTTCTGCGGCCAGACTCTCTTCTCGGCGAATTCAGAAGGTGAGTGAGAGTCGGATAAGCGAGACTAGAAGCCGCGCGGAACTGCAACGATAGTGCTGCCGCCATGCTAGTAGCAAAAAAGCTACATAGCTCGATTATCTATGCTCCGTGGTGTGGCGCCGAGTTGAGAGTCGCGAGACTAGCGCTGTTGCCGTGTTAGTAGCGATAAACTTCGTTTTTAAAACATTGAAACATAATCAGGTTGTTTTTATCTTAAGGACACGCATGCGTAAGTTGAACAGAAATCAGCTCACATCAGAATAATGTTTATGTATTAGTTATATGGGTCATTCTACAATTGCCATAGACGTTCAGGAAATGTCTGTCCCAGCTAGGTGCATCTCAACACACTGACAAATATCCTTGTGACGAATTAAGTATTTTCTGGGATGCTATAAAGTATTAACAACATATTTATGTAGTTTTTACGTTACACATTATATGGAAGATATGGCCGTAATAGCAAGTGGCAGGCTCTGAAATAACCATGTCCCAAGCCAAGGGTACAGGGCCTACCATTCGCTGGTAGATGATAGTGCGCATGCCATATTCGAATGTCACGATATTCTACCTGATGTGCTCATGTGCCTCTTAGATGCGTTAATAACATGACGAATGTTTGAACAAACTGTTAGGCCTATTACGAAATATGTTGTACTCTTCGTGATAACACCTGTCCCGAAATTCGTTGTACGAGCGGTTACCAAAACCAAATAAGGGGCCATCCATAAAGTACGTCACGCTAATTTTTTACTTCTTAGACCCCCCCACACTCCCACCCCATTGTTACGCTTCGAAACGCTGGCTTGTACCCCCCTAAAATGTAGAAAACAGGTCCTTTGGAATTCAGCTGAAACATACCCCCAAAACTAATATAACAATCAATACTATCAGTCTGATATCGACAGCTAGGTGGGCAAAGAAAATGTTGTAACGAACGTAACGATCGTCAAGACACTCCCACCCCATGTGACGCTCCGTAACGCTTACCCAACCCCCTGAGCGTGACGTAGTGGAGACCGGGGCTAGTCCACCCACGGGGCAAGTCCGCCAACCGGCTTTTATTTCGTGTATTTGCTGCTTAAAGTACGAGTGGGGCAAACTTGCTCCGGCCCCTGGACGCACTTGCGCCGACATTCTTGGGTAGGCCTAATAAGAGTCAGATTTGGATATTGTAATGTAACAATTTTGCCATTTGTTGATACCACAAATGTGGGATAGATATTGGCGTTCAACATAAGGCCGAAACTGATCCTCTAGCTCTACAAATACAGACTCCAGATCTATTAGAGTGTCCAAGGGGGCGGACTTGCCCCGGTCTCCCGTACTTTATGGATGACCCCTAACTCTCTAGCTGAGTGAATTATGTACGAATGTTATAATGCATAATTGCTAGATGGCAGCATAACATTCTCGTCAGAATTGCAATCATAGATCGCCACTTTATTATCAAACAAACGATGAGTATATAAAGGTACACAAATGAGGGGTGGTTACTTTGTAATTAATTATATTATATATATATATATATATATATATATATATATATATATATATATATATATATATATATATATATATAATAGTATAGCATGTGTTGTCATGTATTGTGTATGGTAATATATGATATACCATGGTTTGCCATGGTATTTTACCATGGTTTACCTGTTTCAAAACGCTATGGTATACCATGGTAAAATATGATTTCATAAAGTTACACGTGACATAGACCCTACATTGCTGGTAGTCCCGTCACTAACTGCTGCAAGGTTTTCCCAAATCCTGCGATTTCGTGTTCGATGAAATCACCATAGTCTTGATGGACAGCGATTCTACTGTTGTAGACGCTCTGCAGCAGCGGATCAAGAGGGGTCTTAGGGGTCTCAAGACCGCCCTAGGCCCCCCTGTGTCCGTGGCAAATATTACAGTAAAGAACAACGTATGTATGCCTACATCGGAATTAGTGTCAGTGTAAAGACCCCCCACCCAGTTCGTAAGTAGAACGATATATGACTACAGCTGACTGAGCCCCCCCGCCAACAAGCCTAGATCCAACCCTGCTCTGATAACCCGCTAACCTACAAACAAACATATCAGTGTTGTATTCCTCAACTATCTCAAATATGGCATTTCCCCTGTTTACAATTTGCCAAGGTAGAGATATCTATGAAGGAAGTATCACATTAAAAATGACCTGACCTCAGTTCTCAAACTTTGAACGATAAAGTAATAATACTGACTATTCCACAGTGGAAGCTATAGCACATTGCCATCAAACCTACGAATCAGCTAGAAGGCACTTTGTTGGTCCAAAGTTCATTAAACACCAACTAAATATCACCATTGGTTATTTTAAATGTCATGTGAATCGGAGCCTGTAGAGGCGTCATCTGTAACACCAGCGTCGCCTCCTGTTGATGTCTCGACCACGGAGTCATTGACGCCGCGAGAATTCGCTTCCACCGGCTTCAAATGCAGGTCTTCGGTGACGTCGCTCGTGTTTTGTTCGTCGATGTCGTCGTCTGGAGTTGTGTTGTCGGCCTCCCTCGTCGAAGGCGGGACCGACAGTGGACGCAACTGGACGTACCATGGGTAAGATAATGTTTTATTTCAGGCAAGAGCCCATAATATTATATATACATACAAGTAAAAAAAAAACATACATATACACACATGATGAACAATAGAGGTACATGTAGTGAGAAAAATATATATATAAATATACATACATGACGTGTAGTAAAAAAATATATATGAGATAAGTCAAGATAAAAAAAATATATATATTTGTATAAAAGTACAAACATCATGAATTAAAAGCATACAATTGATCAATCCAATGTTTAATCAATGGACTTCGATAATAAATACAATTGTGACGATAATTCACAAAAAGTATATTGTCGGATTTTTCCAACCGGCATAAAAGGCTAAAAATTGATGAGCGAATACGTTCATTAAAGGATTTAACATAATTAGTAGCGAACATATGGCTTGCACTACAGCGGGGTGACAGGTTGTGTATAATTTTAAAACTGTTGTTATAAGCTACAGTAATACCTTTCAGACTCTGTTTTTTAAAATGACACCAAAGACTTGAGGTGTACATTGTATGAATTAAATAAAGTTGTTTTAATGGAATTGTTGCATAAGTAAAATTTTCTGGCTAAAGCATTTGCCTGAGCATAGATACATCTTTTCTGCCTCGCAATATCGTCATCATCAGTAAGATTATTGTTTATAATATGGCCAAGGTATTTACATTTCTCAGTGTAAGGTAGTGAATGGTTATTGATAACAACAGGATGAATATTTTTCTTGTCCCTAGGTTTGTTATCAATAACCATGCAGAAAGATTTGTTAGTGTTGTATGTTATATCAAACGTATTGCCGTACTCGGCACAACAATCGGTGAGTTTTCTCAACCCAGCAACACTAGGTGGAAAAACACAAAGGTCATCGGCATACATCATATGATTCATTATGGTTCCTGCATAAAGACAGCCAATTTGTAATTTATTCAAATTTACACTTAAGTCATCCATGTAAACGTTAAAAAGATGTGGAGAAAGGATTCCACGGTGGCAGGATTGTCTGTCTTAGCGGCTTCGTGCTCCACGTCAACACCCGGAACGTCTGGCAGCGTGCCGCGGTTGACGGTGCTCACGTTGGTTCGTGTCCCCGCCACGCCGGCGTTGTTGTCGTAGGGAGGATCAATCTGGATCGGAGTAAAGGCCAGTTAACACGGGCGATTATTTGTTCAATTGGTCCATCGACACGTACGGTGTCGCGTGATATCGCGATGCAAGAATCGGTCGTGAAACACCGTCGTGAGACCGATCAGCGAGGTCAATGTGTTACTACGATTGTGTCGGTCGAAATGGGACTGATCCCAATTTTTCACATCAGTTGTTTGAATTGCCAGGCAATCTACGTCTTTTGACGTCTCTTGCATTCAACCCCAAAGTAGCTTATTTTCTTTTTTGGCGTTATTCCCATACAATGCCATAATATCCTTTTATCGCATTTTATTTTATTTTTAGCATTATTTGTTTGCTTTGCCAGAATTTTCAATCGGACATGTCAGGAAATGTTGGACCGAAAATCGCCCATTTGTACAGAGCGCCGACAATTTTCTTTATATCAATTCCATTGAGATTTAAATATGTTCAATATTTTGATTTTGTTATTATATTTTGAAACGTTCGTACCTCCTTCAGTTCGTCGTATGTGTCTGACTGGGTAGAGTTGACCCGGCATACGTCATTCCCGTCTACATTTGATAACCTTAACACAACAGACAAACAGTTAAGTGACAAAAACTACCATCAAATGTGTTGATCATATACATTGTTTACAAGGTCACAAGTGGAATGAAAACGTATTGTCTACCTGTGTCGTGTGTCGTGGACCAGAAAGTCGAAGTGTGAGATTTGTCCATTGGTTGTACGACGCAGGATTTGTTCGTAAAGTCCAGTGCTGTGGGATCATTTGTTAGTAATGTCCAGTGCTGTGGGATCATTTGTTAGTAAAGTCCAGTGCTGTGGGATCATTTGTATGATGTTTGCCCAAACCAGCAAACTTAATGAAGACCAAGAGCGGGTGGGATGCTTAAAGCTTAAAGCTTACATGCCGAGACTTACATGCCGAGACTGTCTTATTATATTTTGAAACGTTCGTACCTCCTTCAGTTCGTCGTATGTGTCTGACTGGGTAGAGTTGACTCGGCATACGTCATTCCCGTCAACATTTGATAACCTTAACACAATAAACAAAGAGTTCAGTGACAAAAACTGCCATCAACTGTGTTGATCATATACATTGTTTACAAGGTCACACATTGAATGAAAACGTATTGTCTACCACAGTCTACTGTGTCGTGTGTCGTGGACCAGAAAGTCGAAATGTGAGATTTGTCCATTGGTTGTGCGACGCAAGATTTGTTAATAAAGTCCAGTGCTGTGGGATCATTTGTTGATAAAGCCCAGTGCTGTGGGATCATTTGTTAGTAAAGTCCAGTGATGTGGGATCATTTGTTAGCAAAGTCCAGTGCTGTGGGGTCATTTGTTAGCAAAGTCCAGTGCTGTGGGATCATTTGTTAGCAAAGTCCAGTGCTGTGGGATCATTTGTTAGCAAAGTCCAGTGCTGTGGGATCCTTTGTATAATGTTTGCCCAAACCAGCAAACTTAATGAAGACTTTAAGCTTACATGACGAGACTGTCTCTCTAGTGATTTTCCCGAATGTGTATGAAGGCATTAGAAGAAGTTAATTAGAAGAAGTTGTTTCACTAAACGAATAGTCAGTGCCTCATAAGAATAGCCATTTGAAAATGCATTAATTAAATAGTTAACCTTTGTATTCCATCTGACGCATCGATGAACGGCACTACCATTAAATAACATTGAACACAATAACATTTTCACATGCTATTACAAAACTGATATTGCATGATGTCCGCGTGCAAATAAATAAATTAGTATAAGTGTGTAAGGGCTAGTTGTATACAGAGGCAAGTTGTTGCAGAGTCATTTTTCCGAAAACATAGCACACATATAGAGAAATCATCCACCAGCAGACACACTGTCCAAAAATAAGGAGCTAAGAAGACAAAATTAACGAGGTGTGGACAAAAATGTCATTTTAACCACATAAAACGCTGTTGGGTATGCCCACATAATATCATCTCACGCAGCCACTTTTTATGTTTCGTGAATGAAACTTGAAACATGTCTACGGGGTTATGCCAAGTAGAAGTTAAACTGAAATTCAGTATTTGTTATCGCCCACGTGCGTTCAACAACCAAAATTGTGTTTGGGGCAAGTTGTTACAATTGTATTGGGGCAAGTTGTTACAACTGTAACAACGCTCGGGCGGCTCATACCGGTGGCTCAGCCAGCGAGTTGTGTGCTGACAATGACTGAAAGAACAAAATGTATTTAACCACGACGTGTGAATGCTTTATTTCACTTGTGAAGCCTAGCGTACTGATTTATAACCAGTACTGTAAATGCTAGCAGCGTCAAACAAAATTAACAAATATCTCAGAAGGGCGGGTTACACATAGATGAAACATTGTTGGAGTCTCGATAACGCTTCCTTGTCCACTTGCCTTCTGGGTGTTTTGCCTTGGATGACAATCTTGTTAAATCTTGTTATTTTTATGACACAGCCCTATTTGAGCAACTAATCAATACTGCACGATACATCAAGTAGAAGTCGCATTACGCATATATTGCCATTCACTATTTCGTACTCCATTCAATAGTTTATATTCCATTCACAATTGTTTGTTATGTAAGAATCCGGGGAATGAGTCCCCTTTGATAACTATAAATTAAAAGCTTAATATATGAAGCTGTGAACACCTACATTGTTATGCACACTGTGTATAACATGTATAAGTGTGTGTAATCCAATTAATGTAATAACAGTAACATATACGAATGACACAAGCTTTGCGATCCACACGTTCTTTGCATTAACAAAGTGCCCCGCATGATGTAACAATTTGCTCCGCTTACGAGGCTAGTCAACCGCGTCTGGGAAACTTCACATATCTACGTAATTATAATTTATAATTACGTAGATAATATCAATGGGATGGTACATTTTATTAACGTTGACAGAAATAATCCATACTTTTCACAAAAAGTGACTTTAACTGAAAATTGTAAGAACTAGCCCCGGTCTCCCTTACAATGTATCTAAATGCTCGACTGCCAGTCTGTGATAATCATGAAAAAGACGCAAATAAAGTAGAAAGCGAAAGAAGTCGCGAATCTACTAAATGTCCGACTGTGTCGCTAGTAAAATAGAAGAATTCGCAGCACTACTAAATGCCCGGCTATTTGTCGCAAGTAAAGTAGAACAAGAAAGAAGTATCTACACTACTAAATAGCCGACTGTTTGCCACAGATAAAATAGAAAGCGAAAGAAGTCGCGATTCTATTACATGTCTGCGTATCGGAAGTACAGTAGAAAGTACAGTAGAAAGTACAGTAGAAAGTACAGTAGAAAGTACAGTAGAAAGTACAGTAGAAAGTACAGTAGAAACCAGAAGAATACGTCGCGACACAACTGGATGTCTAAATTCTTATCGCAAGTTAAATAGAAAGAGGAAGATGTCGTACGCCCAACTGTTTGTCATTAGAGAATAAAGAGAAAAGAAGGGGCGACAAGCAAAATAAAGAGAGTGCGAAGACGCGACATCACATGTACTGTTTCTAGCAAATGGAGTGGACCTTGGAAGAAGTCGCGACACTCACCGGTCGTTGTTTCTCCTCCTGAAGACGACTGCGAGGACAACGACGCCGACTACGACCAACAGTGGCGGCACTCACTAGGTGTCGTTTTAATTTGCAAACATATTTCTCCCAGCGGAACGACAGAAAGCCGCAAAGTGGACAGTTCTAATAGCGTCCAGCAGCTATATCGTCAAGTAAAAGAACGCAGCTGTCACATATATATATATATATATATATAATATAATTAATTACAAAGTAACCACCCCTCATTTGTGTACCTTTATATACTCATCGTTTGTTTGATAATAAAGTGGCGATCTATGATTGCAATTCTGACGAGAAAGTCATGCTGCCATCTAGCAATTATGCATTATAACATTCGTACATAATTCACTCAGCTAGAGAGTTAGGGGTCACCCATAAAGTACGGGAGACCGGGGCAAGTCCGCCCCCTTGGGCACTCTAATAGATCTGGAGACTGTATTTGTAGAGCTAGAGGATCAGTTTCGGCCTTATGTTGAACGCCAATATCTATCCCACATTTGTGGTATCAACAAATGGCAAAATTGTTACATTACAATTACACTCACCGGTCGTTGTTTCTCCTCCTGAGGACGACTGCGAGGACAACGACGCAGACTACGACCAACAGTGGCGGCACTCACTAGGTGTCGTTTTAATTTGCAAACATATTTCTCCTAGCGGAACGACAGAAAGCCGCAAAGTGGAGAGTTCTAATAGCGTCCAGCAGCTATATCGTCAAGTAAAAGAACGCAGCTGTCACACACACACATATATATATATATATATATATATATATATATATATATATATATATATATATATATATATATATATATATATATATATATATATATATATATATATATATATATATATATAATTTCCCCTTGTCAGTCATCATTTCCTGTCTTTTCGTCCGTTCCCCGCTCATTTATTCCATTTCACCTTGAAGGAGTTCCCTGGTCAATCATCATTGTCGTCGGTTCCCTGGTCAATCATCCTTGTCGTCAGTTCCCTGGTCAATCATCCTTGGCGTCAGTTATCTGGCCAATCCTCCTTTTCGTCAGTTCCCTGGTCAATCCTGCTTGTCGTCAATCCCCCGGTCAGTAATCCTTGTCGTCAGTTACCCGGTCAATCCTCCTTTTCGTTAGTTCCCTGGTCAATCCTCCGTGTCGTCAGTTCCTCAGTCAATCCTCCTTGTCGTCAGTTCCCCGGTCAATCCTCCTTGTCTTCAGTTCCTCGGTCAATCCTCCTTGTCGTCAGTTCCTCGGTCAATCCTACTTATCTTCGGTTCCCTGGTCAATCCTCCGTGTCGTCAGTTCCTCAGTCAATTCTACGTGTCGTCAGTTCCCCGGTCAATCCTCCTTGTCGTCAGTTCCTCGGTCAATCCTACTTATCGTTAGTTCCCTGGGCAATCCTCCGTGTCTTCAGTTCCTCAGTCAATCCTACTTGTCGTCAGTTCCCCGGTCAATCCTCCTTGTCGTCAGTTCCTCGGTCAATTCTACTTATCTTCAGTTCCCTGGTCAATCCTCCGTGTCGTCAGTTCCTCAGTCAATCTTCCTTGTCGTCAGTTCCCCGGTCAATCCTCCGTGTCGTCAGTTCCTCAGTCAATCCTCCTTGTCGTCAGTTCCCTGGTCAATCCTCCGTGTCGTCAGTTCCTCAGTCAATCCTCCTTGTCTTCAGTTCCTCAGTCAATCCTCCTTGTCGTCAGTTCCTCAGTCAATCCTACTTATCGTCAGTTCCCCGGTCAAACCTCCTTGTCGTCAGTTCCCTGGTCAGTCCTCCGTGTCGTCAGTTCCTCAGTCAATCCTCCTTGTCGTCAGTTCCCCGGTCAATCCTCCTTGTCTTCAGTTCCTCGGTCAATCCTCCTTGTCGTCAGTTCCTCGGTCAATCCTACTTATCTTCAGTTCCCTGGTCAATCCTCCGTGTCGTCAGTTCCTCAGTCAATTCTCCGTGTCGTCAGTTCCCCGGTCAATCCTCCTTGTCGTTAGTTCCTCGGTCAATCCTATTTATCGTCAGTTCCCTGGTCAATCCTCCGTGTCGTCAGTTCCTCAGTCAATCCTACTTGTCGTCAGTTCCCCGGTCAATCCTCCTTGTCGTCAGTTCCTCGGTCAATCCTACTTATCTTCAGTTCCCTGGTCAATCCTCCGTGTCGTCAGTTCCTCAGTCAATCCTACTTGTCGTCAGTTCCCCTGTCAATCCTCCTTGTCTTCAGTTCCCTATCAATTCACTTTGCCGTCAGTTCCCCATAATTTAAAATAAACAAAATCATTCATATTGTGATCGTGTCAGAATAAATTACATTCTTTCCATAGTGTCTTACTATTACGTGTGTACTATCATATTCATGTATGTCTAGTTTTATAATGATTTTTAATTAACAGGAAACTTGATTATACGCCTTGCAGCTACATGGAAATGACTAGACGGGGAAATGACTGTAGGCCTACTTTGCATATGGACAGGGATCCAGTTGTTATAAGCTTATAAAACGCACGCACGCAAGCACACACGCACACTCATTATTATTATTAGTAGTAGTAGTAGTAGTACTTATATACCGCGCATTGCATCAAGTTCAAATGGTTTAAAATTCAGCCGCGTGTCTAATTATTAAACAGCAGCGAAATTACAATATTCATGGTTACCTGAGCCACCGTGGCGACAAACAGAGTATCTGCCTTGTGGTGCGTCAACGTCTCCATAACATGAACCTAATGGTCAATTCCAGTGAACATCCCTGCAAGGCCTTGACCAATGACCACTACGTCTTTGCCTGCTTCGTGGACTCCCAAGTTCCGGCGTCTGTCATTGGTGGAAAAGCCGTGCATGCCCACCTCACGCAGCACACACACATAACCGTCCCTCTAGGCATAATTTAATCCTATATCAACGTCTTACACAATTGTATCGTTGCATCCAGGAGATATGCAGTGCTTAACGTAGCAGTCATGCGTAGCATCCATCCAATCGGTTGTGCGTACGTTTGTTGGTCGTTCATGTTTCTTCCACATAACGTATATGGCTGTTTCAACCACGACTCTAAACAAATCTTCGTTTAAGATAATGAGTTAAACTGCACTTTCATATCTTCCACAATGTGTTGCAGGCTGCCCAGGCTTTTGTCATTCTGGTTTTGATACCCTTTTCACTAGTAACAAACCATGCCTCTATACAGGTTTTTTAAGGTTAAGTTCATACTGGCAGTGCAAAAAAAATAATTACTATGCTAAAATGGTGACGGCACGGGGTTACCTCATTGTCGTATCTCGTTCTGTTCAAGGTTTGAACCCGAAGGGGGTATAAACAGCTGGATGGCTGCATTGAAAAGCTGGCTGGCAGGCTGATATGCACAATTGCGGGTTGGGTGTTTTAGGCCGCTGTGCCAGGGAGGTAATTATGAGTGTTGTTAGTCTGAAGTTGATCTTTTCTTTAATTTTAACATTATATATTAAATTTGCAGTTTCAAAAAAATCATACTGTCAGAACAGGTCTTTCACACGGGCATTTTTCTGATACTAGGTAGGTTTCACACGCACGCACGCATACACGGACGCACGCACATTATTTTACCATGTTATATCAATGTGTCAGGCGACACCTAGGTCTAACGCCTTTTGACAAGAATGTTGAACACGTACATCGCTGTTCTGCCATTATAATACAAAACAATAAAGACAACTCTTTAGCGCTAAAATCGTATTGTGGGATTCAATCGATGCCGCTTTCTCGATTTCTGTTATAATCGCAACCACCGTATCCGGTAGATTCAGTCGATACCGCTGTCACGTACTCCATCAAGATTGCTGCCGCCGTGTTCGTTTGATTTGGCTGCTACCGCTGTCCCGGTGCGCCGTATCCGTGCAGGGGCGTCTGCAGGATTTTTTTCCGGAGGGGGGAAAGCAAATTTCTGTGTGATAACATACATCGTCTAATTTGCCTGGCATCCGCATCACAAACAACGTGGTCGTCAAGGCCGATTCTGCTTCGTCATGGTGCGGACCCGTCATTTCCGCCGTCCATAATTATGTCATTGTCGCTGTTTCCTTTCGGATTAGGTTTAATTAGTTTAAGTACGAACACACATTTAGTAACGTACATCAGCTCACAACAAACGCCTGTCCACAACGGACGCTTTTGTAGTGCCATTGTTCGCCATACACAGGTTTCACTGTATTTTAGTTATTAGAGAAATATCATCCGGGAATCCGTACGAGTCCACGACGGGATACAGGCGTAGGCACTACAATCAATTGTGCACCCGGCCGTTGTCTGTCCATACTGTGGAAGTGGTGGTGGTGGTGGTAATATCGATGAACCGAAATGTTGCCTGTCAATGCGTTTTGAGTGTCTGTTCTGTTTTGTTCAATTTGTGGAAGATGCTGAACGTTAACGAAAAGCCCGTCTATGCCCAACGAACATTTCTACCGAACTGGAAATGCCACCGGGAATGTTTATTTGGGGTCATTCTTAGAATCGTACCGACGATTTAAAGTATATACTGTGGACACAACAATGTGTGTCATGGTGACTACAACAATTGTCACAAGAACTGTATTCTGCACACGTAGTGTACATTTAACAAAGTGTCTGCACGATTCATCTTCTGTAACGTCTCCGTCATATTTGTTACTATAATCCAGCAAGTATATATCGGTTTGTGTGTTACGCTACTCCTCATAGACCCTTTGCATCTCGGGCGTCAAACTTCCAGGTGTTCATCTACGACCCCACGGTCGGGTCATCTACGACCCCACGGTCGGGTCATCTACGACCCCACGGTCGGGTCATCTACCACCCCACGGTCGGGTGGTTTCAGCTTTTTTTAAATTCACCCCGCCATTACCTTTTCTGCGAACATTTGAATTGCCCTTTGTAGTTATTACACACAACTGTCCGCAACGCTGTGCGAACAACTACGTATAAATGTTCACGTCATGCGTCTTTTCTTCGATTGTCCAACATTACGTAATACAAGAGCAAGGCGTCGCTAGATGTTACTATAACTGCCAGTATCGCAATTTCCAGACATATTGACTGCCAGCACCAAGTACCCAAGCATAGATGGACATTTCCGTGAAATAATGTAAATATTTTTTATCGTGCCAATCACTAACTTCCAAACTATCCCGGCGTTATTATGGGCAGTTTTGCTAGTTTAGTTAATTAAGTCTGTATCGTTGAACCAGGGAATTATGAACCTGAATTGAGGGAACAACACGTCATTGAAGCAGTGTGTAAGACCAACACGATTTATTCTCGAATATCATACACTGGTGCAGGAAATATATCACACATATAAGTATATATAGTAGTACATTAATGTAGATATACAATATGCAAAGTACTTGCAAGTACTCGTAACATATTTCAGTCAGACGAACATGCAATGTTAGTCAAACTTATCAATTATAAACTTCATGAATTTGCACATTCTTATTGGCCTATGTAAACTGTGACTGTTAAACAACACAGAAAACATGCTTCGTTTTCCACGTAACAATGTTCAAACTCAAAACATCTTAGTCATTCGTGCGCATGCGTACTATAACTGGGGAAGAACCACACTGACATAACAGGTTAGTCAAACATATATGCCTACGTACGGGATGATTTGGAGAACAATATCAAATAGGGGATACCATACTACGTACGAAAATGATTAAATAGAAAAGGATTAAATAGCTACAAAGGGATATTTAAGATAACAACAACGTATACGACAAATTAACAAGGCGACACCAACAACAGTAAACCTCTCCAACTCCTACGGCCCCCACCGCACCTACAACGACGGCACACTCGTTGTGTCAGTGTCAAGTGTAACACTCGTTGTGTCAGTGTCAAGTGTAACACTCGTTGTGTCAGTGTCAAGTGTAACAACTGTTGTAACTATTAGTGGTGTAATTGTTGGCTTTTGGTAGTGCTCTCTTCTGGTTCATATTTGTAATGGTCCCTGTCCTACTGCGCATAAAATGGTGGGCCTCCACAAAGACATATACACATTCTACCATCCCAGGAATACCCTATTTGTAACGGCCTTACCTGGAATGTTGTATGCAATGCAGTCACACAGACTACTCACAACTCTTACATACAAATCTGGAGTAAGATACTAATATTTCATTTCGACACGAGGAACTAGAGCGGTCTAATAAAAGCTAAGCGTAAATAAGTGCGGGGAAGCATGTTCAAGTGACATTCCGAGCGCAAGTTACTGAACAATCCTTCATATTCAATTGGTGGATTCGCTGGTTCAAAAACACGTTGAGTGAGGAAACAATACAGCATTAGAAATCATTATGACTACCTGTGCTATATAATTGGTGTACTAGTAGCGGTCAGTGTAATTACATATAACGTTACTTGCTACGGTGCAACTGTTTCAATCACCTATACGTGTTAGCTGAACAAACTTTCTTCAAAAGTGAAGGCATGTTATTCTTGTTCGTGGAACATCAACTAGACAAGAACAGCACCATTACAGGTCGTTACTCAGAGTATGAGGAGTCCTTGGTCGTGTGGAGCATAATCACTGTTATGCAAAGCCACATCATGCATTGTTTGTGTCTACGCTGGATCTGAGAAATATTTCTTCAGTTCCCGTCGCTCTGTGTAGTCATGTGCTGAGCCTGCAGATGACTTGATCATGTCGTAGACGGCGATAAACAGCCGTGGCAGTTCTCCGTCTACGAAGCGGTACGGGTTTCCGGTGACCCCAAACATCCCCTTTGCTCCAAGTGACCTGCAAAAACAGTTTACATAATATATAAATTCTTTACATGAAATTTGACGCAGACTTAAGTGTAGAATTGTGTCAATTAAAGCATCGTTTAAATGTGTTGGTTATATGTGAGATAACTAAACGTTATAGTAGAGTATATCGACTCTCACATAACATACCTGTACGAATGGATCAATGGCAAATGGCAAATGAAGACATATCAGATGCTAACACTGGGACTGACACATTATCTGGTGTACAGTGTTTAGGAAAGACAGAGTAGGACGAAGGGGAGGTAGAGTTATTGTGCGTGTGCGTGCGTGCGTGCGTGCGTGCGTGCGTGCGTGCGTGCGTCAGTGGGTACGCGCGTGGTGTATAATATATATATTATATTGCACGAAACAGCTTTATTGCAATATGCTTCCCTTTCTAATTGGACTTGGTAGGCCTCAATATATGTTTATACACACGCACGCATGCACGCACACACACACACACACACACACACACACACACACACACACACACACACACACACACACACACAAATTGAAAGGGAAGCATATTGCAATGAAGTTGTTTCGTGCAATATAGTTACAGAAAAATCAACCTTAACTATTGGATTAGCTTACCGAAATCTGAACATAAACGAAGAGGGGAACGAAAACGTATCTAATGTTATAAATGAAGTGAGTAAAGTGTATTATATTGGGTGATCTTAGCGACGGACATATGCAATGGAAATCTCTAGAGAGTGCAGACGGTGAGGACCAACACTTTGCATGTTTAATACAGTATACTTTTTAATACAGTATAATATTATATAACAATTAAGATTCAGTGTTACAACACATTATCAATTGGGTAGCAGTGGTCATTATGAAATACATTTTAACATCAAAGTAAAATCAGAGAGTACAAATAAAAAGCAATGCATGAGAAACGTCTGGTGAAAGAGCTAATTATACCCACGTACAAAGAATTAGAGAGGCCTCATTTAGAATGTTGCACACAAGCAAGATGATCATGTCATTGGGACTTTCTACTATTTTAACAGTCTATTTATTATTCGTTTCCTGAAAAACTTACAGCGTGGCGAAGTGGTGAGTGAAGTTTCTGATGTTTCTCAGGAGTTTACAGGTCGACTCTATGTATCCCGGGCGTTTAAAATCAACCAGAAATGTCCTGTCTGTCTTGATTTGCCCGTCTAGGTACGTGCTCATCTTGACACTGAGGAAAGTCTGCATTGAATAAAGCACTTGTCAAAGAATATGAAGAGTACCTAGCAAAGTGCAATATACTTGTCAATGATAAAATAAAAGCATGTAACTTGCTGTTATTTCAATAGCAAGAACAAATCATTATTTAATTACTTTACGCACACCAAACATCACAAATAGTATACTTACTAGTCCAATACAATTTGCTCCGTAAGAAGAAACATAATCAATGTATTCTGACTTTCGTTCGAGTTCCCAGAACCTGTGATCTTGATAATGGAACTTGTTCTGCGCCACTATTCTAAGATTACACCATGATGACGTTAATAGTTACAAATAACAACAATATTATAATTCATTATAAACATTCACCACGAGGTAGCACCTGTATCACATACATTACTTGTCCTTACCCAATTGAGCTTATTTGGAAACACGACTACAGCCAGGTCTTCAATGTCCTGTGCCAAGTGCATCATTGGCACATAATGACTGAAAACAGAATATATATATATATATATATATATATATATATATATATATATATATATATATATATATATATATATATATATATACATACATACATACATACATACATATATATATATATATATATATATATATATATATATATATATATATATATATATATATATATATATATATATATATATATATATATATATATATATATATATATATATATATATATATATATTATACTACCAGTAATTTAGGTACTATATATATATATATATATATATAATACCTAAATTACTGGTAGTATTATCTATAACAATTTACTACACACACGAACGCTCGCACATGCACACACACACACCCACACACATATAGTGACAAGGGTTCCCGATGAAATGAACATCCCTTTAAAAGGAGCAACTTTAACATCGGATATATGGTAGTTTGACCGAGTTCCAAGAAGTTCCTTAGAGTCCACTGCATATAATTACAGTGACAGTTTAGAACAAAAACATATGTACAAAAATACGTACCTCTTCTCTACCTCCTCCGTGTTGCCAATGGTGGACAGAAACTCACATCGTTTATCGTCATCCCACAGGTAAGGGTGTCTGGAATAACAAGTTCAAATCATAAATCAGTGTACATTTATTTCACAATACTGGCATTTATGCACCAGAAATTGTTCTCTATAGAAAACAGTGTAGTGTCCCTGGCCGAAATTCCACGTTATTCTGAAACTCTCATGTCAACACTAACTATTAGGGCATACTCCAAAATGTTATTGTTTTATAATGGTTGCACCTAGTAATGCACTAGATATTTTATATGTTCTGTCATGCACTGTGTGTGGGCATTTATGTTTTCTAAAATATTAACATCATGACGTACTATTCTGACTAATTTATCTAGATCATCCAGTGCATTGTATTTATTTCCACCTACTTTCCCCTTTTTAAATACTGTTGTATGTTTCAAGTCATTGATAAATACCTAATACTATTAAGACTAAAACATGATTACCAAATAGAAAACTACGCATCTACTACAATCTCTGTCTTCTGTCTGTCAGCAATTGTTTGTTCATTATCAACCCCCCCACCCCATACAACGGACTTTTAGTTTAAGTACTACGATTGTCTACGCTGCGACGGTTGAGATGCGTCGGGTCGTAGACAATCGGGCGGTGTGCGGCGGGCTTAAGACGAAAGTAGAAAAATACACAACCATGAGGCTAAATTTTGGGGAGTGCCGATTAATGAAGGCCTACACCGGAACGTGGAAGATTGTGACTCGTGAATAATTGTTAATACAGTTAATAAAGAGTGATGGTTCCAACAGACCACATACAAAAATCACATGCTACAATAACTGGTGGGGTGAACATTTTCGATTTCTCTAATGGGAAGCGGTCGGAAAGATAAACATGCTGTGGATGTTGGCCGAAAGGTGTTAAATGGAGAGATATATGGGTTGTGTGGCAGAATTAAAGCGTAACAAGTCTTGGGACAGAGACATCACCATTTGCAAAAACAACTACGAATATAACACCAGTGGTTTACTAGGAAAACCTTCTTGAACACACAACATCTTTATTTCATGGGCTGCGCCATACTGTTAGATAACACACGCTATGTCACGAGTGCGGTATTCTGGCAATATTCGCTCGCGAAATGAAAATATATTCGTACACATTATTGCCAATAGTTATTTGAGTCCAAGCTCGACTTATGTAACGTATGTTGGCCTTTGTTTACTAAACTAGTCGTCTTTCTGGCAAAATAACACGTTTGTTTGATACTTTGCATTGGTTCTGTGTATGCCAGCCTCCCTTAATACGTCACTTTTGTTTAGGTTACCCCGATTTCATAGAACTGCGTATGCCCTTATCGTTCGTGCTGGTTAACATGTCAATTCTCGGTCACTCGGAGAAATGGCGGAAACTACAACTTTTAGAACATATTCTGAGCTAACCATTGGCGTGATATTCTTGATTTTAGTTGCACTGGTTAGTTGTTATTATCTCTTTTAGGTGTATAGCCACAATACCATGCCATTATTTCGCTTTAAGCAGCAGTCAAAGGTGAGATTAAACTTTTATGTCTAGGGCAGAGTAGAAAAAGGAAATGCTGAGTTTGACTGGACAGTTAGAATGAGTCGCCTGGAGCTACACAAGCCAGGGGAGTTGGCCTAGGAGGTTTATCAAGGAACATGTTTTTTTGCTATGTGTATAATTTGAAAGAAGTTGTCATGTCATGACGTATAATTGCACAACTGCAGTATCAATGTGTAAATGATTATTGATGCTGGTTTAGCTGGACAACTCGCTGTCATACCGATGTTTTTTTCCACATGTAACACTATTTAGCGTTCATTGCTTTTCCATCATATGCTTTAACAGTAAATTCAGGACCATTACTTTTTTACTGTTAATTAACTTACTGTGGTAGCACTCTTCAACAACAGCTGCAGACAACAACATTGATGCGTGAAGTTTATGTAAGATTAGTGTGCCTAGGTTCTCACCCGAGTAGACTGGCTGCTGATGACCTCTCTTTTGGATCAACAGGCAACATCATCGTCAGCATGTCAACCGTCACAGGGTCACTAACTGCTGAAAGGTCTGGTTTACCATTCCGAATCTTCCTTTCTATCTCGTCATCAGTAGGAGCATCATAGGGGTGGTGTCCTCTCGTCAGTATGTTAAACGCTAACATACCTCCTACCTAAAAACCACACCATAATGTTACATTGCAAAATACCTCTTGTAAAACAATAAAAGATACATGTCATACTGTTCACATTTTCAAGACAGAACACATCAAACAATACCACTCACCTGGACATCTGTTGCCGGAGTGTAATGGATCTTGCCGCTTCTCCCACCTTGAAGCACTTCACTGGCTTGCCACAAACGGGTCCCTATAAAAAAAGTTGTTTTAATTAGTGGTATTATATGTTCACATAACTATTACATCAAATGATGTAGACACAGTAACTACATTAGATAAGTTCAACATGTGAAACTTTTAACTTGCATGTGTGGAAGATGTGATATACACATAGGGCGCGGTAGCAATGTGTTAGAGTGACTTTTGGTCGACGGGACTGAGGTTCGAATCGACCTGTTGCCGTTTCGAAACTTGAGCAACTTCGTTCACCACAATCTATGCCACGGGTAGTAAACGACCGTACAAATGGGGTACATGTGTAACCTATCGTGGACTAACGGAACTGTGGTCTCTATCTCTAAGCCACTGATTCGAGCTCCCACGGACGGAGCTGCTTCCCGATCGAACACGTGAGAGGCGTCGAGCAGGCAGTTGCGTTGCAATAATGCTGCCGCTGACTCCCTACAGATGTTTACACCAGTATTATGGTTGGATATACCCATACATGTCCCAATTGTTACAAGAGGTTCAGCAATTTGATACACCTACACTTGTAAGCAAAGAATGACAAGAGTTGACATCGTCGCTACATTGGGTAAGAACGTTTCGAGTCTAGCTAAGTGTATGACCACATTTGTTAACTGCTAACGTGTTTGATTGAAGGCTCTCATAAATTAATTCTCTCTCAACTAGAATTGTCAGCTTAAACTCATTATGGCTGTCTTACCGGCGTTTGGAAAGAAATACAAAATGAATCCCTTCTAAAATATTTGTGACAAATAGTTTTTGATGTTATTTTAGACATTATCCACATATCTAACTCCAAATGTATAACAACAATGCTAGAAATATTGATTGATATACCAACATTAAAAAAATCATCTATACTAGGCGCAGAAACGACATAAAATATCAACAAACTTGTAGCGTACGGGTAGAACCGCTTTTACAGGTTGAGAACGTGTATGGGCAGAAACAGCACGGGGAATCCTCAGGAAAAGCCCTGATATTGCGGTGACGCAGTTCACAACTTGTACACGTACAAGTTACAAGTTTGCCGTGCTGAACCTCCACACTATGTTTAACGCATGTATCCATACGACGTAACAACAGTGCTACTGCAGAATGAATAATCGAACGTGCAGCTGTATATTATTTCAGTTTCAAGAGTTTATTATTTTAATAGTCATAACGAGACCCATTTAGCAACACGATTCTACTCTACGCTTATAATAGCTGTAGGTAGCACAGCCGTAGGCTTGTAATTACATATTGTGAGTATGTGACTATATAATAAGCTGTTCTCCAGTAGTGTATATACATAACATGTAAATAGATGCCTATGTACATTCAAATAACAAACTTGATGAAAGTGAAACAACAGAACATTCTCTATTGCACAACAACTTATTATGAATGCCTATGCCTATATTCATAACATGTGAGGCAAATGCTTATTTGATTATAATCCTAATACCAGTTCAAATGGGCAAATATAAAGATAATAATTATTTTATATAATGACATTAATGATCACGAAAAATATTAAGATTTCAGGTTAAAAAAACATATTGTCTTTTCTTGTGTAGAATATTGGCAAACACTTCGAAGGGGTGAAACGGTCAGAGTTGTATGCGCATGGAGTGATTGCTGCATAGTCGTGTTTGCTTGGAACTGAGTGTGTTGGAGCTTAAATCATGTAAACCATGTCATCATATTAACCTGGGGTAATGATAAAATATATGTTTTAATGGTAACAACAATTCCATTAATAATTACTCTTTCCAATGCATTATCTGCCTGCATAACAATGACTGGCACACACACAACTTATCACACGTGGGCATATCACTCCACCATAACACAAACCGATGCCCATTGTAATTTGTGAGTGAAATTTAAAATACGTGATAAAGCATACAGCTCACACCCATATCAGAAAGGTTGGCATGTCTGCAGTTTTTTATTAACATTCATTACAAAATGACTTGGTGTGTGTGTGCGTGCGTGCGTGCGTGCGTGCGTGCGTGCGTGTGATATTTCAATGAAAGAAATTAGTAATACAAAAACAAGGTTAACAAACCTGCTTTCCCAGTAACACAAGTATTTCGTCCTTGGTCCACCACACGGCTTATGCCGAAGTCTGCTAGCTTCAAACACTCCTGTCCATCATTGAACACAATCAATGCATTCTCGGGCTGTAAATCGTGATATACATCAATTATCAACTGCTTTAAAAACACAATGACATTTTAGTTTTGTTTTAAATAAATATTTTATATGACCTATTTTCAAACGGTTCACTTGGGAGATGGTTGTGTAGTTTACCATTAAAACATAATTTATCATAATGTATTTATCACAATGATGGTGTGATTGTGTATGTATACAGGTCTGTGTGGTGTGGTGTGGTGTGGTGTGGTGTGTATACAATATGTATGTACTCAGGTTTGTGTGACGCATCTAGTGCTGTCGTGTAGTGAGTAATTTGTAGTGCGTGTGCTTCACATTCTCGCTTTCAGCTGTAGCCACCAGCTAGCTCCCTTTTTGGAGGTGCGTAGCCTCTCCATAGACAATATCTAACTTAACTTCCCAAAGGTACACCACGGATACTGGGTATCATGCGGCCCCGGGCTAATCCGTTATGTATCTGGGAGCGGACTGGAGCCCCACAGGTACAGGTCCTAATCCAGTCCCCAATTATGGGCAAATAATAACTATGGGATGTTTTTATGAGTGCCCATTTTATGTAGCTATGATCATCTAGGGTCAAAACACACCTATCATGCCAATACACCGACGAAAACTGCCTCTATCGTTCACAGTCAGACTCACAGTAATGATGCAATACTCGTTGATGCAATACTCGTTGCATGCTCGAAATATTGAAGGTCGCGTGAATTTAGACTCATCGATACTTGTGTTGGTTGTAGAATAGTAGAATATATTTTTATTGTGTACTGACCGTCGGTCTGGGACCTCGGGTGCGTGCTTTCTACTATCTTTGTATTGGGTATTGGCCTGCGACCTCGGGCCAATACGTGGGTGCTTCCTACTATAATTAATATAAACCGTCCAGATGGCGCTACGTACTCTCAAACGGTTTACGTATCGAAGTATTCACAGCGCGCGCGTGGTTTGGAAGTTAACGTTTTAAGTAGCGAACATTTGATTTACCATTAAAAAACCACTAAGAACCCTTGATATACGGGGTATTTCGAAAAAATAAAGGCGTTTCGTTTCATTCGTGGGGTCGTAGATTAATCCCTGAAAGTATGGCGCCCGAGGTGCAAGCCGTCTAGGAGGAAAACATGAACAAACACAAACATACGCTAGCTCAATTATAATTACGTTGGCAATATTTGCCTCTGAATTTACTCCTCCCTTTGTTGACTACATGAGTCACAATATTCTCAAAATCACTTATTCTGAAGATGTTTACACTATTTTGCTGCTGCAATTCTATGGATTCAAACATAAAGCCTACACACTTGACCATTTAAACAATCTCTGTCGAGAAAAAGATAATGCCAACCTTCAAATCTCGGTGAATGATCTTTGGTTTCTGTGTATGAAGATGACGAAGTCCAGATAGCAGACCCCTGATCAAACCAGCAGCTGGTTGTTTCCATTCGTCTTCAGATTGGTTGATCACATGGTCCAGTTTGAACCATTCTCTCAAGTTGTACTCACATAGCTCCAAGATTATATATCCAAACCTCCCCTTTGGGCATGTGGTCCACTAAAAGCAAGAGAACATTTTATGGGCTAAAACACCAAACGATGTTAGCCAATGCTGATCTAACATGAAACAGTGTGGTGGTTTTGTAACATACTTACATATTTTTCTTTCCCTACGTTTCCAATGTATACATCCTTGCATGTATTGTGTTGTTTGATCAGATATCCTGCTATGTGGTTCACCAGTCTCAGTTCTTCAAAATGTAAGCGCACAATAATTGGAAAACGCGTGCGCTTGAACAATGATTGGGATGCTATGCTAGGAAGAACTACAAAAGAAAAGGAGTTGGGAGTAACATTTAGTCCCGAAATGAAAGTTTCAGAAAAATGTGGGATTGCTGCTTCAAAAGGTAGTCAAAGTATAGGGCTGATTAAAAGAACTCTCAGATATAAGGAAACAGCTAATTATACCCCTGTGCAATGCAATAGTTAGTCCGCATTATATATATTGTATACAGACATGGATGTCATATCGTAAGAAGGACATAGATAAGCTAGAAAGAATAAAATGAAGAGCAACTAAAATAATACCAGAATTGAGAGATCTTAGTTATGAATGCCGTTCTATAATAGAAAGCAAATTGTACTGGATGAAATTCCAAGGAGAGACATCAACATTCTAATTTATTAATGCAAAAGTTGGCTCAGGGAAGAAGTCATGAGAAAGCATGGCATCTGTATGGGCTAAAACACGAAATTATGTTAACATATGCTGATCTAACATGAATAATATGATGATTATGTAACATATAATATTATATATTTTTTCTTTCCTTGCATCTCTAATGCATACATCCTTGCATGTATTGTGTTGTTTGATCAAATATCCTAATTTTGCTTATTCATAAAATAAGCTGCGTTCTGTTATTTTATTTCCACGCATCATTCTTGCAGGGGTGGCGCGACTATCCCTGAACTGGGTCGAAATGGGTTGTTTGAGAAATTCTTGCAACGTAGCTCCCGATTGTTGATAATCGAAAATTTTTAAATGTGAAGCAGACAGGTGAGGGTAGGACGCCACAAAGCGTGACTTAGTTCAGGTGGTCCGGCGCTGCATCGATGCGTTCAGTGATAGTACTGTCCAGTTCAGTCCGGTGCTTCCTAGAGGACACTGGAATTGTCAGTTGAGGACGCCAGATGTATTTTTCCAAACTAAACTTGAGCTTTTCAATTTCACGCTGAAACGTTTGTGCACGCCCGAACTTAACATAGTTGTGAACCATCAGCTTGTTGTGACCATGTTAACCTCACTGCTATTATTTGCTATGATATGTTATTATTTCTCATTACGAAGAGCCATCGTAGCTGCATTGAAGTAACGGCCGGGTTTATGCAGCAAAGGAGCCCCAATTCAAATTTCCCGGTTTAAAATTCGTGCCAGTTAACGGCTTTGCTCACAGCCACAGGGAAGCGGCTTTGATCTTTGTATGTAAAGCTGGTGCTGGTGCCTTTATTAGTGGCTTGATTCAAAGTATGCTTAATTATTCCCGTCATTCTACATGTACATTTTACAGTTGTTAAAACAAATTCACGTTGGTGTGATCATATGTCACAGCAGTTACAAAGATTGAGTGGGTATGTTGCTATAGAATCTAGTATTACTTTCGATATGGTGCATCATACCGGTTGTTAGTGGCCTGCTATACATATGATGTTGGGTTCCAGATATGTCGATACCATCGGCGACGCACGGGCGGGCCAAGAAAACCGAGAACAGCGCTCCAGGCGGTGCGCCTGATGAACCAGCGCTTGCAGGCCGAACCCCTGACGCACCAGATCTGGAGGTTCTCCTGGCCACCATGTTGGTGAAGATGACCGCAAGGTTCGATGCATTTTGTCAAGAGCATTTTACTCTTGATCCTACCTTGGCTGGCCCATCTTAACTGAGAGATATGGGCAACCTGCCATTTAGGGTCTATTAGCACCAGTCAAGCATACGCGACATCGAGCAGCGAAACGAAAACGTAACTTGCCATCACCTTATAAAATCCAGCCGTATTTCTGCTGTTGGTATACAAACAAGCTGATTTTACATAAGTTAGTGTCTCATTTCTTACGTCTATGCCGTTAGTCGCCAAGTCACAAGCGTCCCCCCTACTGCGTTCAGGGTTAGCGTGATGACATCAATAACCACGGTAATAGAAAGAACTCGCATCACTCCGAAGATTCCAGGTTGGCTCGTAGTGAGTTTAATCATACAAAAGATGATACAGTTACATACACAGATAATCGTTTCTGTGGTCAAAGCCTCCGCTCCTCCTACATCGCGCACTGCTAGAGTTTATATATTCAGAGATACGTCTACTCGTACATTCCTAGCAGTCTCCAGCCACAGTCTGACCATCTGGGTTCTACTTATTTGACATTACCAATATACACCCATGCTCTGACTGTTCAGCCAAGATCCTCTCTGAGAAGACATCCTTGCTGTGGCTAATATTATGCTAATGACGGCACCATGGGCAAGCTGGTGGTCAGAGCTGCCTACGCACGTAAACTGGTTATATCTAGTCCCGACTTGACCTTAGTCTGTACCAGTCAAACAGATAGCTGAGATTACTTGTTTGACTTTTTCTTAATAACTGAATTTAGTTTATGCAATTAATGAAATATGAGGCGCGTAATAACGAGAATCTTATAACCTGAACGAGCACTGAATTCGTCTGACTCAGCCTCCAAGTCAGGAGGGAGAGGTCTGATGCTCCTTGGAATGTCTTTAACTACCATATCTACTCCAGCATTAAACCGAAATGTAAAGTTAAAGCAGCTAACACGTCTGTATCATCCTTGCCCCTTCTTGACTATGGTTCCAGAATCACACGACCCCGAATCCCCCCCGCTACTAATTTTATTTAACAAAGGCAGATGTGCAGAGGGACTGCCAGTATATACATGGATGTTCCTTCAGCAAAAGGAAGATCACAGTCAGCTCGTCTGCAAGTCCAGACCTGTTTGCAGCAAAACACAATACAGAGCCCACTAAAACAGTTTGAATTTCCCACAGGGGCCAGAGTTGATGCAGTGAGTCGGTCTACATTACCGAAGAATGGTCACATTAACAACGGAAAGGCCGAATATTTGCCATTGTTGTTGCAGGGTTACAACAATAATCTAGCCAACACTTTATATGCCTTCATAGACATTTCGGCATTTCTGGCACAACTATTCGGTGGTTCAAATCATATTTTTATGATAGATACCAAAGTATTATCATATCTGGCACATTATCTTGCCCATAACACCTTCCATTCGGAGTGCCGCAAGTATCCGTCCTTGGCCCTGTTTTGCTTAGCTTATATACTACGTCTCTCGGCCAAATCATTACTAATCATAATCTCCGTCATCACCTGTATGCTGATGATATACATGTTCACATTTCACTTTCACAATCATATGCACAAGAATCTGTTTCGACTTCAAGTATTGTCTTACTGATGTCTTGTTTTGGATGGAATCAAGTTAGCTAAAGCTTAATCCAGATAAAACAGACCTTATTAATATTGGCACTAAGCAACAACGAAATATTTTCCAGTTAAACTGCTTGGCAGTGATACATTCCCATTAGATACTGTTCGTAATCTTGGCGTTGTACTTGATAGTGACTTCAAGTTTCGCCAGCATATTTCTCAAGTATGTAAATCCTGTTTCTATCATATACGTGATTTCCATCGAATTCGGCGTCACATATCTATATATACTGCTAAAACAATACCAACGGTATTAATTAGTAGCCGCCTTGACTATTGTAATTCACTACTAAATAACATTCCTAAAAGAGACTTGACTAAACTCCAATGAGTACAAAATTGTCTGGCACGTGTGGTACTAAGGGCGCCTCGGTTTTCACCATCACTACCACTACTTAAACAATTACACTGGCTTCCTGTTACTTATCGAATTAATGTTAAGCTGTCCACTCTTACATATTGTGCTATATCTACACAAAAACCACCCTACTTGGCTAATCTCCTGCATCTTTCAAATATCCCTGGGCAGCTCAGATCAACAATTTCACAATAACTTATTGTGCCCAAAACAAAACTTAACTTGGGCAAACGTGCTTTCTCTGTCGCTGCGCGTAGGATCTGGAATGAACTCCCCATCACTTTGAAAACATCTGAAACTATGGTATCTTCCGAAAAAAACTGAAGATATATTTATTCCAAATTGCATTTTCACCATAAATCTTCCCTCGTTCGGATAATGACCTTTGCACGTCCCTGTTCACGATTATGCTTAATGATTCTGTTTTGTCGCGCCTCTGAGCTCATGTTCCTGAGGATGCCACACAAGTTATTTATTATTATTGATTTAGTTGTATGTTTCACTGATGGTTTTCGCATCCATTCCACAATACCATCAAGTCCACCTAAATATGACTATGGAAATCACGTCTACCAGGGATAACCTGGTCACAGTGCAATATAAGCTGGGTAAACAAAAAGGCTAAGTGGTAGATTGCAGGTCCTTTTACACCAGGCCCTTTTCCAAACATGGTGCTTAAGAGAAAGACATAGCAAGGCGAATTCCGGTTCACTTACGTACAATTTAGGTAACTCCCATATACTTCCCGAATTCAACATTGTTGCTTTTCAAATGCTATATAATTGTATCGAGCAGCTGGTGACCTTGGGTAAAAGACGTTCGTCGCCAAAGCTGACTTACAAGATGCAGTCCACATAACTCCGGTCTCACCCCCTGACTATAGGACCCCTCTCCAAAATTGTCTGACAGTTCGTTTTGAACTTTCCCCTTCCTTCACGACGAGATTTTTCAGGAAATATATATTTTCGTATAGTCATATGCCGATGAAGGGTCCACGTCCCTTTAAAATGTAAAAACAGCTCAATAAGTTTTCCCAAAATATGTTAGTTAGTTATTAGTTTTAATTCAGTAACGATCATTCACCATTTGAAGTGTCTTGTGTCAAAGTAAAGTATCTAATGTCTGTCACAAACTATAATATAGGCCCCAATAATAGTTGATCTTAACCAAAATTATTTTGTTTGTTATTTAACCCATTATTGTTCTTACGCCCGATACCACGCTCCCTCATCAATATTTCAAAACAAAATACTTATTAAAAAAAATTAATATTGATTAGAAAGCATAAAATCATCAACTTGAAGATGACTGTATTATTTCATAGCAGTTATTTGAATACGTGATTTTACGTTTGATCTTCGTACTGTCCCACAATTGTCAAACTTTAACAGGTTACGCCCGGTACCAAATACTGTTATGGATTGAGACATAACTAAGGAACATAATGATTTCAAAATAATGAAATACGTAAATAACTATAATTGTTATATATTTTAATGCTTTTTCTTGTGATGGTATCAATAACACATCAAGTGAAACCCATTTAATAACAATCTAATCATCTGTCGCCAAAACATGTCAACTAACGTCCGTTAGTAGGATACTATTTTTATATTGCTGTCCTACATTTAGGAGCAGAATAACCATCAATGTTATAATATTATATAGAAAACATGTAAATGTTGCTTTAAAATGTTATCAGATGGTTGTTTCGCCCGGTACCAAGGCATGGTGATTATTGTTACATATGTACCAAGCATTAATGTTGCACAGCTAAAGGTAAATTCTGACCACTTCGCTCAGATGCATCAGAAGAAGGATGCTCAAAAGCTACTGCTGGAAAAACAAGATCTGCCAAGAAGTCAGGGTGGAAGCGACATGAGTTGGTTAATGGCTACAACAAGATTATGTTAGTGACACAGGAGGTACCCGTTGTGGAATTAAAGGAAATGTATTCCAAGGAATATATTGCTTGGCAAAGCATTTGTCAAACACAAAGAACTCACCAAGGTTCAGCACGCTGTCAATGGCAATCTTAATGAGGAAACATGTTGTACAAATGAAATTTGTCAAAAACATTATGCCTGGCAATATTAAAGAAATCAGGTTGAAATGAAATTGAAATGGCGTTCTCATTGCAAAAAGCCAATAGCACTTGGTGAAAAACTTCAGGAATGTGCACAGCATCATAGCGAGAAGACCCTCTCTTTACACAAGAGATAGATCCTGTTATAAGAGATGTTGCCATTATGCCAACACCAATACATTTCTAGGTAATTGTGATGTGTGGGCGGAGACAACAGTAAACGTCAAACACGTTGGAAGTCGCAACACCAGACATGCACTTGTGGACGTTGTCGAGGACATGTGTGTGGGCACAAAGAAACGAATCACATGCAGTACAAACATGTAATGAAACGTTCAGTAAAATACAATTGCTGCCTTGCACAGTAAACGTCAGTTTGACATATAAGAAGGGGATGCAGTTCAATCCAGAACGAGTGAAAACAAATAAATGTAGCCAACCTTTGCATGTGATGTTCCACAATTTTACATAGTTGTCATGATTTTATGTAAAATATGAAAATTAATAATGGAATAATAATAAATCAACACATACTTTGTTACTGACGTTATTTATATGGCATGTGTTGGTATTACAAAAACATAATTATACGCGATTTTGGATGTTCTTAAAAGTGTGTTTATATAATAAAAATAAAACAAAACATTACTTCAGTGATCACAATATGCTTAGGCATAGTGTACGTAGCATCACATAATGTTACAATATACCTATATATACGTAAGGATTTAAACAAAGACAGATCACAGAAAATCTCCAAATTAATTGCTGTTCCAATGATTTGATGCCGGTACTGTAAAGGCGCCTAAAATCAAGACCATATAAATATATGTTAGGATAATGACTTTACCTTGTATGATACAATATTTTCTTGTGGCGTTAACTTTGCAAGAATGTTCACTTCTTCTTGCATGGATTCTTTCCACTGATTGCCTTTCTTTTGCAGTTCTTTAACTGCGACTTCTCGTCCATCCTCAACCAAGCCAACATACACAGTTGTGCCATAGGACCTAAAACATAAGCAAGCTATATGTTCCATAATTATTTTTTATGCAAGAAAATATTTCTTGAAACAAAACCATTTTCTTGAAAAAAGAAAATATGTAGAAGTTTTTTCTTAGCAAGTTCCAGATATGTGATTGAATAAGACAATGTTCTTCAATTAAGAAGATATTTCTTACTGAAGAAAGATTTGATATAAATATTCTTCATGCTAGAATTTTTTTCTTGAATAAAGAAAACATTTTCTTACTCAAGATAAACTTTTGAAATAAATATTCTTAATGCAAGATGTTTTTCTTGAGTTAAAGTTGCTTCTTAAAATGGTTAAACCCATCGCGAATCCGATTCATTTATGTGCAGATGTGCGCAGTCTGTTTAATAACAAAATGCCTATTTTTGTTGAAATCATCGAAAGAATTGACTTCAGTCATTAGATCTGGTAAGGATCAAAATAGTGGATATCCAAAATGGTAAACACTGTGTTAATCAATGCTGATCATGGACGTCACTTCAATCCTCACGCCGATCACATGACTAAGTTACTAAATTTCTCAAGGGTGAAAATCATGATTTTTCATCATTTCGATTTTCACTTCACTTAATGCTTGAACAAGCATGAAGTAATTTAATTGTTTGTCTGATGATGAATACCAGGTAGGTTTGGTTTTTCGCAAAATTACTTTGAAATGAGACTAGCAAAACAATCGAACTGAGGATGCACCTTTACAAAAAAAATTCGTACTGAAAAAATAAATGTTAAATAAATATTCCTTAAACTACTGGCAATTCGTGCACGTTAATATTTTCTTTCCACCGATTACACAGTTGGTAATTTTTTGTATGTAGGTAAAGGAAACAATCTTGGCAAAATATAAAGATGAAATATGGCACATATGCTATGTCAACAGCAGAGGTGTGTTAGGTTGACATGTACATATTGGGTAAGAGTAATTCACCGTAGAGGGGCTGCGCTATTGTTAGCATGTTGTTCTATGTTAATTTGTTGGCTCTAACTTCATTAATTTTATTGATGATTAATGTCTGACTTGTCAACTGTGTGATAAGAAAGCCCCACATACCTTTAAGTCTGGCATAATGTATATAATTCAACTACAAAACAGGTGTGTTATCAAATGCATGTCAATGCAAATGCCATTTTCCAGGATCACATTCTCAGTTGCTTGGATATAACCATTTGATAACTGGTTAAAATGTTAGGACATTCTGAGACATGAACTTTGGTAATTTCCTGAAAATTGGTTGATTTGACAAGTAATGACCCTACTGGGTATGAGAGCTGCAGACTGCAGGCTGTCGCAATAACACGTGATACAATTGGTCACACATTTACCCCCTTTTCTCATGATAAAACACAATTCCATTGTCACATGCTCCTTTATGCCTTGTCATTTGTAGAAAATCTGCCATCTAAAAAGTTTTATTATGTTAAAATATAGCTTTTGGTCCCATCGTTGTTATAAGTAACTTACTAATTTTTGACAAAAATATCACTTGTTCCCTTTTGTAATTTCACGGTAGTATATTCCTTGATAATTGATACTCTTCATCGCATGTTGCATTTTGTGGTAAGAAAATTGTCTTATTTTCAGAAATTATTGCTGGCATGCAGTGATCAGAACGTTTTCTTTTTATAAGGAAAATATTTAAATTAGAAAATGTTTCTTATTCCAAGAAAAAGTCTTTCAGAAGTTTTTTCTTGTTTTCAGAAAAATATTCTCATCAATGTGAAACATCAGAAATGAATACAAGAAAAAATGTCATATTAAATTTAAGAAAACATTTCTTGATTTACAAATTTTCTTGTGTGGCTCCCTAAAAAATTTTTTTTTTTATTTTCTTTTTTTTTCTTGATTTAAGAAAACGATTTTCTTATTAACAAATATTTTCAGATAAGAACAAATGTTTTGGATAAATAAGAAAATATTTCTATAGACTTTCCTTGAAATTATAAAATATTTTCTTAAGCCAAGACAATTTTTCTTATGAACAATTTCTGAAATCATGAAAATTACTTTTTACGTGGCTCCATAGAAAATGTTCTTGTTTTATGTTTTTTCTTAAAACAAGATAAGCATTATAAAACATGTTTCTAGACATAGTCAGGTGCACTATGTCGTATGTAAGGTATCGTGGGTACAACATGATTAGAACATCCCACTGGTTGAAATGCCTAATGCAAACCCTAAGGAACAAAAAACCATGATAGCAAACTTTGAGGGGTGTCAGAGGGCGACCATATTGGCTTTCAAAATGACCTCCATTTTTTTTTATTTCCCCCCACAACTCCAGTTGCGAATATTATATGAAGTTCATTTTAGTGGCTACACCTACATTTTCAGTGTCACATAATTTTTAAATAAGTTTTTAATTCAGCCATATCAATATTATTAGTGACATTTGAAAACTATTTTGTTTTTTCAAAATAGCCGCCTTACGTCAGCTTAAAATAATATAGCTTGGTAACTTAGGTAACATTTCTTTCCCAACAAACTTTGAACATGGCTGACATACCCACTACAAAAGCGAAACATCATCACAAACTCAAAGAAGCAACAGGAGAAGAGTGTCATGGATTTCAAACACATCATTGGTGAATATACCAATCCGTCTGCAAATTAATGTGGTAAGGTAAGGTAAAGTCATCCCCCAGGCATTACGCCTTAGGAAGCCATGAAGGCTTATATGGCCAGTGCTTAAACCTGGTTTCTATAGTGCGAAGCAACTTGGAGTGCAGTTATACTGACTCTCCTGGACGGGACACTAGTCCATCGCAGGTACCTTCCAAACAATGTTTGTACTCATTTGCAGCTGAGTAGACTGAAATTAATGTGACCAGCTGATAAACATGGTTACCAAAGCCGTTTTGTCTGTGAAGATCCAAGAAGACATGAACACGAGGATAGAAATTGGAGAGGAGAAATTTGTGCAGTTTGTTTCAGAGAGAATAACAACAAATGAAGTAAATATTTGGGTTCCAATGAAGAAATTTAGACTACGCATTCATTTTTTTTGGTCTTCAGCAGGGAAGAAGGTTATCGTAAACAAATTATACAAAATTGTGGAGCTGAAAGAAGATATAACACTCTTTGCCCACGTATTTGTAGTCCCCAAAGCCAGAGATATTGATCTTAAGCAAGCAGTTGGAACCTATGGAATTTCGCTCGTACAAGGACAGTTTGCAGCATATTGTTCCCGGTTCCATACCGCATCAAATAGTGATTTGATGTCGCTCGCAAAGGATTTGCCAAAGGACACACAAATGCCAGAAGAAGAGCTAAGGTATGAGACTCAAGCTGATTCCATTTGCAAACGTGTTGCCATTATCGACGGAATGGTTGATCTGCAATCAACATACAAGCCAGAGTGGATCACCAATTGCTCTGATCTAGCAAAGCTTTCATGGAATGAGACTGGCAGATATACAGCGAATATGACAAAGTGCATTTGGCGTTTAACCGGTATGATGTTGGCGAATTACCAAAAATGTCTACACGTGAAAGAAGACTATTCGGTAACAGTCATGTAGCACATCACATCACATACATCAATCGTCAGAGTTAGCTTGGATAATATTCTAGGTCATATAAAGAAAAAAAACGAATTCACAGCACATCTAGCTCAAATGTTCTACAATATGCACTGAGAAATGAAATTAATGTTGTAGTGGCACGGAGTGATCAGGCTGAAGCCACTCGTAGACAATGTAATCTCTCAAGTAGTCAATACGAGGCAGACACCAAGCTAATCCGTCATTCTCTTGACGCTACATCAAACGGGCAACATCAGTCAGGATCCACTCTCCAGATAATGGAGTTCTTGTGCTAGCTGTAACACGTTATCCGAATATCTGCCAAGACACATGCTTTGTGGTAGGAACTACATAGGCTGCACTGCTACCTGCAATTTTGAGAGCACATGCTATAATTTGGAACAATGATGTAGTGGCCAACCCCGAGCTACCACAACCTCAGCATTATGGTTGGAATTTCATTGATGGGCACTTCCAACCAGTGATGACATCCCTGCACCCAGCTCATGATGCAGTGACACAACTGGTAAAATGTTCATGTGCACAGACGTAGTGTGGAAACAACTAATGTAAATGCAGGCAAGATGGACATCACTGTACTGACCCATGTAACTGTTCTGATTCTGAAGAACCATGTGAGCATTAGGAAGAAACTGTCTTAGCAGATGACGAGGATAAGAGTGATGAAAATTATGAAATTATGATACTGGTATTAATTTTGAGAACAAGAACAAGTAATAACGTATACACTAAGAAACACTGAGATAACTTACAGGACAAGTCTAAGTCTAAGTATAAGTGTTTCGAAGCTTTGGCCATTTCGTTCATTCCATGTTGCCACAGTTCACTCAGTTGTATGAATGAGTACCTGGCTACAGACAGAGATGGATATCGGGAAAAATAGTCTTCGCGCAGTAATTGCAGCATGGCTGAATGCTTCCCATAGAAATAGAAATGGTGTTGGAATGAACACGTCTGCCAGGGGGTGAAGTGTAAAGCGCTTTGATCAGTCTCAAAGACTGGATACCACGCTATATAAGAATGTACCTTTACCTTTTTACAAGTCAAACTGTCCGTGACTTGTAATTTTGCATGAAGCATAATAGCATAATAGTATACATGTTCAAAATGGCTGAAAACAATTGGTGTATTATTCCAATTCACTAAATTAAGTTCTTGTTTAAACTCCTTGCATTTCACAATGTAGGTTTTCCAACCAAAATCAGCTCCATACGATGCTGACAGCCTGAGTTATTGTTGCAAATGAGTGTAAACGTCTTACATTTTGAAATTCAAGACGGCCGCCATCAACACCCCACAATGATTGCAATCATGTCTTTAATTGCTCTCCGGTGTGCATAGAGGGTGATTAAATAAGTGTGGCCTTCTAATAATTCATTGCTGATGGAATACCGTAAGTCATAAATTTTCGTGTGCACGGTAACCTTCAAGTGGCACGAAAATATGTTTTGTATGTGGTAATTTTACAAAGTGTTTATTTGCCTTAAATCCCACTATCCAGATATGGAAATATCAAACAAAACACTGCACTACTCTATTCATTTGCATGCATTCCCAAAGGCTACATCCAAAAATAAGCAATGCAGTAAATGCTTTGTAGACAGAATAGTTACCCATCGCCAATCCTGAATTTTTCATCGATGCACAATGCAACCTGTCCAAGCCCATCAACCAATTCATCTGGTGTGTTCTTCTTCAGTTGCTTCAGATTGGAAAGTTTCTTACTCCATCTTTTGCTGTGCTCATTCCACGGCACCTAGAACACACATTATTCATACAGTCATGAAAAGCAATTTTTTTTAATGGATGTATATACTTTTGTATTTCCCTACAACCTTTTGGGAGCAGTTGACAGCGTTTCTCAGTTTCAAAATACGGAACAGTAGTCCAATGATTTTCTACAATATGGGGCTTCAAGATGTAATGTAAAATATGATATTTCTAGGAGACATGGATAGCCCTACTAGTTGTCACCAATTCACATTTCATGTTTACGGGAATACATTGGCCCCCACTATTTCGTTAAGATAGGATTTTTACCTAAAATCCTTAAACCTATCGGGGTACATGTGTTTAACATACTGGATATTTACATAGCCAGTTATGTTCAGTAGATCATCAGCCATAGTGTCAACAATAAAAAGTTGACCTTTTGACTCCCAAAATGTCACCTTTCTGTTTAGTGGGCAATAGTTGTCAGAGGAACAATTGTTTTATTCATTTGTGTGTACAGAGCAGGTCGACCCAGTTTATGTTATCCAACATAAATGTAGCCAAGCAGATCCAGCATCATATGGATAATGAATGACATATTTGGGTATGGATGTATACTCGTCAAAGTCCTGCATGGATATTACACCGAGATGCCCACGTGACTGGTCATGTACCCTATGTGTTTTATGTGCTTTTGTTTTTATTTTAGTCATCACTGTCTCCTGGAGTCGGCGGCGGAACACACCCACCGACTCAGTGAGGACAACTTTGTCTGGTAATTAGATCCAGTCGTCCTCAGTAGGACGGCGAACTTCTACGCGTCCACCTTTGGGTCCAGTGTGATTGAATTCGTACGGTTGGCATGGTACTCAGTACTATTTGCAGCACTGGATTTGATATGCCCAATTTAGGTTTGAGCTGATGTATGTGGTGCAATCAGTGCGTTCCATTAGGGTTTTCCCACGGTGTAAATGTGGGTTATCTTCTTCGTGTTGTTGGTGATGCAAGTTACACTCGGCTACGTTGAATTCCACCAACCAGGTATTGCTCCACTGGTGTTAACTGTTTAAGTCGTCTTGAAGTAGCCCTACTTATCGCTTAGGTCTTGATTTCGCAGTAATGCAGGAAGACATCATAGTCTGATGTTCGAGGTGATGTCATGTCAAATGTCGTTTATCAAAAGTGGGAAGAACAAGGGGTCCCAATATTGTAGCACACCTGAGATAACCAGAGCTTCCGATGAGGCAAATCCGTTAACCACTACTCGCTGCCGCCTGCGTGTTAAAAAAGCCTTGATCCACCCAATGATGTTACTGTACAAGTTGTAGTACTGGAACTTTTGGACGAAGATGTGGCACACGGCCAAAGGCCTCGGGAAATCCAAGATGGCCACGTCGGTTTCTGATGAACTGAAGGACTCTTATGACGCACTAGTGTTGGCCACATTCGTAGTGGCAACAAGGCGATCGCTGAGCGCATCGCTGGTTACAATGTTGCTTTGCTATTTCGTGTACGACACATACATAGCTAAATACAACATACATAGCTAAAAGCAATACAATACAATTACTACACACTGAACCTGTTACATACTTATCTAAAAGAGTTACATACGTAGCTAAGTGCGACACCTACAAAGCTAAACGAGTTACATGCATAGCTTAGTGCGACGAATACACGGATACAAACGTTATATACACAGCTAAATGCGTTATTATATAGCTGAGCGCACTGCATATTAAGCAGAAAAAGCGTTACGCACGTAGCTAAGTGCGATACCTATGCAGCTTTACACATTAAGCTAAATGAGACACGCACACAGATAAATGCATTAATATAGAGCTATAGGTGGTACACGCATAGCGAGAAAGCGTTACTACGTAACCAAAAGTGGTAAATACATAGCTATGTGCGACACATACATAGCTAAAGGTGTTACATACGTAGTTAATTGCGACACAAACTAATGAGACACCTTCATAGATAAACGCGTTAATATATAACTAAACGTGGTACACGCGTAGCGAGAAAGCCAAAACTCGTAAATATATAGCTATGTGCTACACATGCATAGCTACAAGCAACATACACATAGCTAAGTGCGACAACAACAAAGCTAAATGTGTTACATACATAGCTAATTGCGACACCAAAACTAAAAGCAATATATACACAGCTAAGTGCGACAATCACACAGCTAAAAGCACTAAGTACATAGCTAAAAGCATTACTTCATAGCTGGACGTGTTACATTCATAGTTAAAAGCGACACAATACATAGCTGAAATCGTTACTACATAGCTAAAAGTGGAATACACATAGTTAAGTGCGACATATATGCAGCTAAGAGCAACATATACATATACATAGCTAAAAACTCTACATAGATAGTTAAGTGCGACAACTACATAGATAGTTAAGTGCGACAACTACATAGATAGTTAAGTGCGACAACTACAAAGCTTATCACGTTACATACATTACAGGTGCAACACATAAATAGCTAAAAAGGGTTACTACATAGCTAAAACTGGTACATGCATAGCTAACTGCTTCACTACTTCTACTTTTAACACACATAATTCCGTAATTCGTGACATGTCTGTCTGGTCTTGCTTTCGCTTCCGTCTGCTAGCATATTCACGTACTTTCATGATGCAGCGAAGTAGCGAAGCATCGAAGCAACAAAGTAGCAAAGTAATGAAGTAGCGAAGTAGGGCCACTCTCCCGAAAGGCCTTTTTAAAAAAATATACATTACAGCATGTTGAACGGTAATTAAATAAAATATGACACATCGTGTACCTAAATTAAGGGAAGATACGTCTTAGTAGTATAGGCCGTCATTGGGCGCAGCAAAGGGGAGTGATTTGTGGTGCAAAATCGATAACATACTGATTTATTGACCTTTATTGAACTGTAGCGTTCAAATAAGGTGACTCATTACGTCATGCCCCTAGCGGCTGGCTAACGCATTGTACCCCTAGCGATTGGTTAATGATTTGTGTGTAAAGATGTCAATTTGGTGCCGCAAAAGTGGTGTGAATTGAGGAGGAAAATCGATACCTAAGCGATACCTGATCGCTATGCTCTGGTGGTTGTTTATTTTTGCTAAAGCTGCTACAGCGTGAGATGGCTGCCGGAAGAATCGTCATCTGCATACATGCAAAAAAGTTAACGCTAATACATTATTTTGGACGGTCATCAATTGAAAAATTTACAAGATATATCTTCTCTCCCAGTGGTATTTGAATATAGAACACGAAAGCCATGAAATAAAACCTCATTCAAACATGTTAAAGTAAGTAAATCCAGGAGTATGACCCTTTCATATTAATTGTGTATGGTTCCGATTATTGATTCGTAAATTGGGACCCGACGTCGTTCGCTATGCCACACATTGCGGTTTGTGTGTTAAAAAAAATTATTTTGGGGATTTGCAACTTTACATGATCTACGTTCGGGTGAGATCATTTAAAACACACCGAAGAAGGCCGAACTGTTGACTCTGTTATCTCTGTTATGGCTCACTTTTCTGGAGAATGACCCAGTAAAGAAGTAATGTAGCAAAGAAGTAGCGAGGCAACAAAGCCGCGAAGTAGTGAAACAATGAAGTGACGAAGTAATGAACTTTATTTATTTATTCAATATAGTTTCACCTCTATCACATTTATTATGAAGTTCTGATGTAGTTGTAAAATACACCAATTGTTTTATTCATATCTTTCATAGAATGTATTTATTTAGAGTAAGTTATTCAATATATTATTGTTTCAACTAGAAGCGCAGGGGGGTTACTTAGAGATGCCTCAAGCAGGACAAGAGGCCACTAGTACAGACAAACCAATAACAAATGTCCGAAAAACATGTCTGAAGCAGGTTATAAATGCGTATGTGTAAATGCTAGGAATATAGTAAATAATAAAAACGAATTAAACATTATGGTAGAAGATATTGACCCTCACATAAATAGTATTACCTAATCATGGGCCAACACATACATAACAGATGCTGAATTAGGATTGACAGGGTACGTAATGTTTAGGAGAGATCGAATAGGAAGGGGGGGTATTTTATGTTAAAGAATATATTGAGGCTTATGAAATAAAATTAGAAAGGGAAGCAGATTGCGATGAAGCTGTTTGGTGCAAAATAGTTTAAGGAAATAAAAAATTAACTATTGGATTAGTTTACCGAAGCCCAAACATAAACGAAGAGGATAACACAAAAATACAAAATCCTATAAAGTTAGTAAAGGGGAATGTATCATAATGGGAGAGTTTAACCATGGACACATACAATGGAAATCTCTAGAGAGTACAGGGGGTGAGGACCAACAATTTATATTTTTTATTCAGGATAGCTTCCTTATTCAGCACATGCTAGAACCAACCAGGCGAGATAATGTATTAGATATAATTTTGCCATAAAAAAAAAAAAATTAGTGGACAATGTACAAATACATGAACCTTTGGGTAACAGTGACCACAATCAAATACATTTTGACATCAATGTAAAATCAGAAAGTAAAACTAAAAAAACGTATAGGAGAAACTTCCACAAAGGTAACTATAAAGATATGAGAAAACACTTAGCAAAGCTAGATTGGAATAACATGCTGATGAATAAGACCACAATTAAATGTTGGAATATTCTAAAATATGAAATTGAGAGTATCATCGATAAATTTGTTCCCTTGTAAAAACAAGGAAAACGGTCTAGAAAGAAACATTTGTCAAAAGAAGCTATTAGAAAAATAGCGTTTAAGCAAACAATGTGGAGGGTTTATAGGCGTACCAGAAAGGATGAAGATTATGCACATTACAAAGAGGCACTTAACCTAGCTACAACTGAAATTAGAAAATCTAAAAGAACCTTTGAAAATTTTTTAATTGGCAGGTAATATAAAAAATGACAGCTAGAGTTTCTATGCTTATGTAAGGAGTAAACAGAAAGTTCTAGATAAGGTCGGACCACTGGAAAACAACAGTGAACACATCATTTCAGACGGGTTTCAAATGGCAGAGGTCCTGAATGAGAGCTTCAGCTCAGTTTTTACCACAGAAGATATCAGCTCACTTCCAGTTCCATTTACTAAATTTGAGGGCAATAAATCAGAACATTTAGGGCAGTTATTTGTAACTCCTGAAATGATAGCAAAGAAAATTAAGAAGATGAAAGAAAATAAATCACCTGGAGTTGATGGGATACCACCAAAACTGCTTAAGGAAATTGTTGAGCAAATTAGTACACCACTTGCAAAATTTTTTAACTTGTCACTACAAGAAGGAATAGTTCCTTCAGAATGGAAAGAAGCAAACATTACGCCGCTATTTAAGAAGGGATCGAGGAACAAGCCAGAAAATTACAGACCAGTGAGTTTAACATCAGTTGTATGTCGAAACATTAATTAGAGACCACATGGTGGAATTCCTTGTAAAACATAAATTAATAAATACATTTCAATATGGGTTCCTAAAAGCAAGGTCATGTCTAACCAATCTCTTATGTTTTTTGGAAGAAATTAGTGGATGTTGTCTACTTAGATTTTCAGAAAGCTTTCGATAAAGTGCCACATCAAAGATTTTTACTTAAACTAAAAGCCCATGGTATAGGTAATGATGTAATCAACTGGAAAGAAGTGGCTTACACACATAAGACAGAAATTAGTAGTAGATGGTGAGATTTCAAACTGGAAATCTTTTTTGAGTGGGGTACCACAGGGTTCAGTATTAGGCCCTATACTGTTTTTAATATATATAAATGATTTGGAAGATGACATATCTAGCAAAGTACTAAAATATGCAGATGACATAAAAGTATTCAGAAAGGTTACCAATGATACAGATAAACAAAGTTTACAGAACGATCTAGATAAATTAGTTAAATGGTCAGAAAAATGGCAAATGTTATTCAATTTTGGGAAGTGTAAATGCATACACATAGGACATGGACTAGGGCTAATTAGGAGAACTATCATGTATATGGAGAAACAGCTAATTGTACCCCTGTACAAAGCAATAGTTAGACCACATTTGGAATATTGTATTCAAGCATGGAGGCCGTATCGTAAAAAGGACATAGACAAGCTAGAAAGAATACAATGAAGAGTAACTAAAATGATTCCAGAATTGAGAGACTTTAGTTAAGAAAGCCGCTTATTACAATGTGGTTTGACAACACTAGAGACCAGGAGACTAAGGGGAGACCAAATAGAAGTGTTTAAAATAGTGAACGGTTATGAGGATGTTGAAAGGAATATGTTCTTCAAACTTAAAGAAGGCAGTAGAACCAGAGGACACAAAGCAGCATTAGTTAAGGAGCAGTGTAGTTTGGACATGAGAAAGTACTCTTTCTCACAGAGGGTGATAATTGAATGGAACAAACTGCCAAATGATTGTTTTAATGCTAGTAGTGTGAATATGTTTAAAAATAGAATTGACAGTTATCTGATAAGGGCGGGCTACACATAGATGAGAAAATTGTTGGACTCTCGATAAGCCAATGGCTTCCTTGTCCACTTGCCATCTGGAACTTGTTGTTTGGGATGGCAATCTTGTTAAATCTTGTTAAATATTTGAATATCATTGAATAGTCAACATTATTTTCGTAAATGTAATTTTTATTCAATAGGGACTGGGTGACAGGAATTTCTGTGTGTGGCCATAACCCGGAAGATTTGTGGTATCTGACATGCATCCATATCTGCCTTTGCTGCAGTCACTTGACCGAATGTGGTAAATCGTTAGGTTAGTGCAGCGTCTTTTGTATTATCAGTCACAAAGTTCCTGTGCGGGTCTGTTTTCATGCAACACCTCAATATGTTGCCTCATTGGCTGGCCTCTTTGTCGAACCCCAATGCCGGAAGACGCATCTTCCCTTAATTTTGGTACACTATGTGTCATATTTTAGTTAATTACCTTTCAACATGCTGTAATGTATACATTTTCTAAAAGGCCTTTTGGGAGGAATCCACTTGTGCTTGGCTTAATTGGATTGAATTTAATTTTTTTATTTTAGATGGAACATTTTGGGGCACGTTTCGGGAGAGTGACCCTACTTCGCAACTTCATTGCTTCGCTACGTTGTTGCTTCGATGCTTCGCTACTTTGATGATGCATCATGAAAGTATGTGAATATGCTAGCAGACGGAAGCGAAAGTAAGACCAGGCAGACATAGGTGAATGTAGGGGCGATGTACAGAGTTGCCCGTAGGGACAGTCAGGCAGGAGGTGAATGGTGAAAGGCCCAGCGGACGGATGTAGATGGAGATGCAGGCGGCCAATAATGGATAAAGATTCAAGTTGGGGCAGACGAACGGTCAATGTAGGGGCGGAGGTGAATGGAGGGAGACATGGACGGTAATTACAGAAGGGACGATGGGCGGATGTTGATGGCGGTGCACTGGCCAGTAATGAATGATGATGCTAGTGGACGGGGGTGAATTTACGGGAAAGTACGCGAAGATGTTAGCGGTCGGGTGTGAATCGACGGCGAAAGGTGGTTCGAGGAGATAAATGCGGACAGTGGTGAATAAATATACTAGGGACGACGAGCGGGTGCGGTTGGAGGTGCAATGGTCAGCAATAAATGAAGATGCTAATGGACAGGGGTGAATTGACGGACGAAGCTGGTTGGAGGAAAAGGTGGACAGTGATGAATAAGATAAGCGGACGTAGGTGAATGTAGGGGCATACGGACAGAAGCACATGCATAAGTTAGCCGACGGAAGTGAATGTAGAAACAGACAGAGGTGAACGTATTGGTGAGGATGGAGGTAGCTCTATGGGCGGATGGACGGAGGGGTCGACGGCCGAAGGTGGACAAGTTACACCACTAGCGGCCACGCACGAACGCACCAATGTTAAAACATAAGAAAGCCCACTCCCTTCCTTCCGCATCGCGCACAAGCGTGCCTAAGTCAAGACAAGTGGGAGCGCATAGATAAATAGTTAAAAGATGGAACAAGTGGGTGGGGAAGATGGGACCGACAGTAGACAAACAGACAGGATAATATACAGGAATGGCGCAAACAAAGCCTACTTAATATGCTACGCGCAGCAGAAGACAGACCCCGCTGGCGAAGACTCTGTGGAATCCCTATTACCATCCTGAGCAATAGATGACCTTGTGGGCGTGAAAGATTGCACCGGAGAATAGTGCACAATCCAGGGCTGGGGTCAATTCCAAAGGAATTGGAATTAATCAATTCAATTCCAGAATTTTGAGCGGAATTGGAATTGAAAGATTTTGAACGAGAGGAATTGGAATTGGATTTGAAGAAAAAAATTTGAACAAAAGGAATTGGAATTGAATGGAAAGGAATTGAGCATTTGATTTTTTTGTGACATCAACCAATATTTTTCTAGCCTGTTGTAGGCGGCTATGTGTATAATAATGCTATCAACTCATGCATTGAGGATCTGAAAACTGAAATCCTGTCATTCATGCCAAGATCTTATGATTTCTTTATGTTGCCACTTGCCAGCGGGTTAATGAAGGGTTCCAGACTGGCTTTAACAGAAACATCAAAGATATTTTCAACTGTTTACAGACCTGGGAAGTTAGCCCTTTTACACCCATGAAAAGACACTTATTGGCAGGCTACAGCCATGCGGTTGATCAATCAGTAATCACTGATTACTAATCAGAGATCAATGACCACTGACCAACACTACAAAGCATAGGCAAGCTAGCTGTAGCCAAATGTGTGAAAATGGTTTCCCACTTGCCAGTATAAATATGTGTTGCCTAACATGCATCATCAGAACAGTGTGTAACAGTAATAGTGTACAGGTCGGTCAATATGCCCCCTTTTTGTGGATTGCTCATTTCTATGTAACTTAATTACCATGTATGAATGTACGTTACACATGTATGATAGTCATAATGATTATGCAAAGAATAATGACATGCTACATGCACATTAATCTTTCATTGTTGACTTTTGTCGTTATGTGGAATTGGAGCGGGAGCGGGAATTGGAATTGAACGATTTTGAAAGGAATTGGAATTGGAATTAATACAAAGAAGTGCAAAAAAAGAAGGAATTGGAATTGGATGAAAAGGAATTGGAGCGGAATTGGAATTGATTGAAAGGAATTGACCCCAGCCCTGGTACAATCACAGTATACCAACATTAACTAAATAAATTATTGACACGTCATTTTTTTAATACAACTTAACCTAAATAAAGTGGTTTAAACAATTAGCAATTAACTAAATAATTCATTGAAAGCAAGTGTACTAAAATAAACTATTACAAACTATTCACAAATAAAATATAATATTAAAATTAAAAACAACAAAAATACGTTATTCACTTGCATTCTAGTAAATACACGAGCCTTTTTTCCGACCACTCCTAACAACGATTTTATTCTGACGTTAATGTAAGTCATGCGAATTTGTTCAGTTTGTAAAGTCTTTAACAATGTTTCTATATAAAATATATAAATATATTTTACACATTAATTCATTCCTTAAAACCTAATGTTCTGCGTATAACACATACCATATAGCTTTGTAATGCACCATTAGAAAATTACCATTATTCATTACCACCTGCAAAATGGGCTTGTGTATTTCCAATTTCAACCAAATTGGTCCAAATAGAGTCACTTTAATATGGTCTACAAGCAATCTATTCACAAAACAATGTCGCTTCAAGAAATACTGTCACATGCTCGTAGTTTCTACCACAACAGGAAATGTATATTGTATAAGATACACCACGCAACTAAGGTGAAAAGGAAATGTGCACGTTATTTCAAGTTATTATACTGAAGAAAAGCGACGCCTAAATCACATGAATTGCGTTGAGCCAGTCCAGATGCTGCCACAACATTCACCCTGTTCATACGTCGTATATATAAAAGAAAGAAAGAACACGGACTTATCCCCTAAATGGTCATACCATTTAGCTGTCAACACAGAGAATTGGCAATCATCTGGTAACACCGTTCAAAAGGTAGTGCGAGATTTAAGTCCACCTAGATATGATTTTATCCACCTCCCACAAGGAATCTGGCATGGTAGTGAAAGTGGGATAATTTACTGTAAGTATGCCAATTTACAATTCTACATTCTTAAGCTAACAGTTCTACCAGAGGAACAAAAACATATATATGATATCCAATTACAATAAAAGTCATATAAAAAATTTAATAATTAACTGATTTCAAACAACATAGTACCATAACATCCACTCTTCTGCAAATATTGGGCGACTGGGACAAGCCATCATATATCAAATTAACATGATTCATATAATTATGACTATCTTGGATTTATGCAACGTAACGGTCACAACATTGATATTAATGTCGCCAAGCAGATGCAACACCATATGGACAGTGAATGACAGATCTGGATATCGATGTATACTCGTCATAGTCTGACAAGGATATTACTCCGAGATACCCACTTGACTGGCAATGTACCCTATGTACATGTGCTTTACGTGCCTTTGTTTTCACTGTATACTGTCTCGTATTGTGGTATTGTATTGTGTTCCTCACTGCCAAGTCTGCTGCGACAAACATCAACCGACTCAGCGAGGACAACATTGTCTGGTATGGATTTCCACACCACAGTCGTCTTGGGGAGAAAGGTGAAATTGTAGGCGCCCACCTTTGGATCCAGTGTGATTGTATTCGTACGGTTGGCATATAGCTCAGGGCGTGGCAAAGGAATGCATTAAGTAAGGACTACTAGCCCTTCAACAACTTTACGTAGCATGCCAAGCCTGTTATGAGCCCTCCTGGTCTGGATGCACTGGTATGGGTCCAATATATTAGCACTAATCTCCACTTTGGTTCATGCCAGCGTCTTGTATGTCCGTTCCTTTGGTGCTTCGGAGCACTAGCGCATGGTTTGTCACACACAGTTGGTGGTCCTATTTGCAGCACTGGTGACCTTGTTGATGTGCTGTGCCGGTCCCACTTCAGGATCGAACTGATGCATGTGCTACAATCAGTCCGTTCCATTGGTGCAAGTGTGGGTTATCTTTTTCTTGTTGTTCGTGATGCTCATATTACACTTGCCTACATTGAATTCCATCAGCCAGGTCTCGGTGTAACTTGTTTAGGTCATCTTGAAGTGCCATGCATACTGCTTCTGTTTTGATTTCACGGTTCAGCAGGAAGTAGTCTAAGAAATTACTCTTTTTCAAGGTAATGCCATGTCAAATGTCGTTTATCAACAGTTTGAAAAACAAGGGGTTCCATTAGTGTTCCGTATGGTACACTTGAGATGACCGGAGCCTCCGATCAGCTAAATCCATTAACCACAACTCACTGTATTCTGCGTGTTAAAGCAACTGGGTCAAACATCTAAGCGTCTAAGCCCATGTTGGACGTCAACCAAGGTGATTGTTCAGGTGTTCCATTTTCTGTAAGACAACGATTTGCTCGGCTACCTTGCAACATATGGTGGTGAATGATACCGGGCGGTAGTTCACTGTTTGTTGCATGCGTCCTTCTTGAAAATTGGTGTCACCCGAACATCCAATCAGTCGTTCGGTACAGGCTTGTTGGAGAGTGACTGCTGTCACTATAAATATTGTAGGAATGTCAAAATATTTTACCATCCTAGAAATGCATTCGGGTGATCAGTACGCACCTTCGAGATCGATTTGTCCAGTTCATGTAGTGAATCCATGGATGACTTAAGAGAGCGGTTATGTGCATGGCAGTAATGCACACGATTCAGTCTGTTAAAGCTATTTATTAGTTCACCAAGATTCAGCAATACCATGGTTGTAAATATGACAGTGATGTATCTCAGCCCAGAGCACTCTGATCCAGTGCATTTATTCCCAGTACATCCCAAAAATAAAAAACACATCCGACAACAAAATCCATCCGATTGATTCGTTGGGCAGTTCCATATCAAGTCAATCAAGAATTTACATGACCGTCTTCGATTTTGATGAAACTTGGTGTGTTTGTTTATGTTCATGTTTATGTTCATGAGTCCATCTTACCAACCAATTTTCAGCTCAATCTGACCTTCCTTTCCAGAGATAGGTCGTCAAAGTTTGACCCGACCTTGACTACCTCACGACCTTCCAGCTGCTATAACTCCTCTCCTAGGTAACCTACATATGTGATGTTGGTGTCATTTTAAAGCTCTGATGTCTATCTGTGTAGACAATTAAGCACACACAAAAATTTGAAAAACATGTTTTTTGTTTAATTTTTGACCTTTGACCTGACCTAGCAAAAATCATGTAACCTCTTGTTGATATTTTTATATGTTGAAGCATACAGATTTGGCAATAATCATTGAAAGTTTGATCATGCGCATTTAAATACTTTAGGAGTTATAAAATTTTAAATGCAACATCGTGTTTTATTGCGTACAAAGATAAACACTATCCTTGTATGCTATAAAACACTAAATAATGTGGAAAACATAAAAAAAAGTTTTAGCCTGACCTTGCAAAAGTCATGCAACCTCAGATTTTCGTAAAATTTGTATATATTGTAGCACCCATACCTGGCAATAATTGTTGACAATTTGAACATGCACATTCCAATACTTTGACAGCAATTCCCTTTTCAGTGACAGTGTTCAAGACCACAAATTGATAATTTTTCTGGATTATTAACAATTTATTATCTCACCTTTTCACACACATAATGAATGTTGAAGCCATTCCTCCAGTGCGTTAGACACTTGTGCCATGTTCTCTTTCTTCAAGGTATTATGTACTTCCAGTTGCTGTGGTAGGGTGAGCAGTGGTTAGGATGTCCCACATGCCTACCACCAGGTTATCAGGTCGCTCGGGGTAAGTGAATGATCTCGCTGGTCCACGAGGATTGAGAAAGTTAATAGCTACCTCTCTTTCTTTCTGATCCTGGGACATGACCATTCCAAGCCGCCACCATCCATCTTACTGAACTGTGATGTAACCCTTCACCCCTTCAAACCTGATGACATGTTCTTCAGCTGTCATGGTTTCTTGTCGGGTTTGTGTACTTGACGAGAATTGACTCACTTTTACTTTGAACAATGACACATGACGGAAGCAATGCAACTGTCGGGTCCACGGCACTGTCCACACCACGGCACTGTCTCCGACTTAAGTATTCAACATTTAAGGAGGGAACATTTTGCTTTGCAAACTTGTACAGCTGGTGAGGTGTCTGGATCTGATCTTAATAAGGCCTCTGTAGACCAGCCTTTGTTGCCATCCTCTTCAGTACTCTCCCATCACCATCGCATGGCCCCTTGGCGTGTGAAGTGGCAAAAAAAAGTAATTCAGCTTCAAATCCAAAGTCCACAGAATGGTGGCACAAGTTCATGAAGTTCTTACAGTTCTTGTATTGACCTGCACAACCATCTGAGAAATAGACCACTTTCTTTGGCTTCTCTCCGAACATCTCCTCAAGGAACAGAAGATGTTGAAACAAATGGACCGTAATGGTGTCATGTGTCAGGCAGAGACAGCAACACATGCCACATGCTTTGACACTCCGTTCTCCAACCAGTAACAAACAAATGGGTGGATGGTAGCTTGAGCATTGTTCCAGTGATATGACTGGACTTCCTCTTGCATTACAAAAGTGAAGTTCTCAGCAAAATCACCCACAAGTACCTCCTTTTCACCCAGCATGTTATCTCGCAGGTCTTGATAGTATGATGTTTGTACTTTCTCAAGGAAATCATGAAGGATGATATGTTGGAGATGTTCAGTGAAACTTTGAATGAATTCATACACTGACTGATGGATGGTTTCTAACGTTGATCTGTCTGTTGTGGTCCACTTTCGGTTTTTCAATTTCGTCAAATGCATTGAGCATTGAGTAGCAGTTCTTGAAAGATCTTAACACTTGAACACTGATTGCACTTCTGGAGGAGGCAGTCCAGTGAGGTATCATGTACATGTGATTTACCAAAAACATCAGGTATATAAAATGTTAGCTACATATCATCATACTATTTATACAAATATTAAGTATACCAACAGATACAGATAATTACCTTATGGGCAGAGAATATGCAGAGAATAAAAAACACAGCACATTCTAGGAGGGCATCCCCCATTTGCATACTGACAGATTATGTGACTCAGTCCGTTCTTACCAAATGACTACAGTGACGTGCGATGATGGTGCATTTACAATACCATAACTCTTAAAGTATTGCAATGCGCATGATCAAACTTTCAATGATTATTGCCAAATATGTATGCTTCAACATATAAAAAAATCAACAAAATCTGAGGTTACATGATTTTTGCTAGGTCAGGTCAAAGATTAAAAAAACACCATGTTTTTAACATTCTTGTTTGTGTTTTATTGTCTACACAGATAGACATTTATCAGAGCTTTAAAATGACAATAACATCACATCTGTAGGTTACGTAGGAGAGGAGTTATAACACCTGGAAGGTCGTTAGGTAGTCAAGGTCGGGTCAAACTGATGACTTCTATCTCTGGAAAGGAAGGTCACATTGACCTGAAATTTGGGTGTGAACATTGACTTTAACTAACACACCAAATTTCCTCAAAATTGAAGGTGGTCATGTATATTTCACCGTTTTTGATTGATTTGGTATGGAATGCCCCGCCATGAATACTACCATTGGCCAATGGGAAATAAGATCGATGGCTAAAATGATCAGAGCATAGAGAGTAAACGTGACTTAGTTGTCATCACTGAAATTTATCACCAGGTATTTTGTATACGACCCCGATGATAACACTTGGATCCAGTCAATCGGTATGTGATGTGTAAAGCAATACAGTCCACTCTGATCCAGTGCATCTCAAAATAAAACATTTCTGACAGCAAAATACATCATCATCCGATTTAGTCATGGGCTGTTGTACAAAAGAAGATCGATTCCCTTATTGATCACATCATCAAGAGTGCATTTGTTTTATTTGTCATTACTGAAATTTGTCTATCACCAGGCGAGAACAATGAAATACTTGTGAGATTCCTTAGTGCACATATCTTGAAAAGCATCCGATTGTGAGTTATATTAATTTATCCAACACAAACTTACCTTCCGCGTAATCACATGACGCTGGTAAAAGGAGATCTCCTCCTGCAAACAAATAGAAAAATGTTGATGTGTTCATCAATAGTAAACTGATGCTAAGACACGAATCACATTTTTGTACTCATCCTGTAACATACAGCATTTTTTATAGAAATATTAAAAATAGTTTAATCGCAAATATAATGACAGTTGAGCATTTTAGCCCTTTCCACTAAGTAATCAATCGAGCATCTGAAAGATAAAACATTTCCGAAAGCAAAGTAGTTATCCATCCGATTGATTCGCGGGGCTGTTGTAACACGAGTCCAACAGTTGAGCGTAATAGTGCTCGACCAGTGCAATCAGAGACTAATCCCCTAAATGATAACACTCTTTAGTTGTCGCCATATAATTTATTATAGTGGGCTATCAGCATGCGACACGTGTGAAAATATAATAAAATAAATATTAATATCATTTTCTTCACCTCCCTCGAAAACAAATGGGGTTGGCATGGCAAATGTCTTTGATGAATAGAAGGAAAATAAATGGGTCCTAATATTGTTCTGTGTAGAACACCTGAGATGACCGGAGCGGCCGATGAGGTAAATCCTTTAACCACAAGTCGCTGTCGTGTGTTAAAAAGGCCTTGATCCACCCAATGATGCTGTCCAAGTTGTAGTACTGGAACCTTTGGATGAGGCGATGGTTTGGCACTTGGTAAATTCAAGTTGGCTATGTCGATTTGTGAGTACCTGCTTAATGAGCTGGCTGAATCATCTGATCAACTTGGTCAAACAGTATCGTCTTCGTTAAAACCCTGCTTCCTTGCAACTGATAGAGGTGAATGGTATAGGACGGTAGCTCAACGGTTGGTTGCGTGCGCCCTTACGGAGAAGGCTGCTTAGATTTATGTTCTCGCGAGAAGACAGTGCAGAATTGTTCGTTCAAAACGTTGGCCTTGAATTGTTCGTTCAACATATTCGCCTGCTGTAGGGGTCAGTTGCCACCGTGTTATCTGCAACTAGGGTATTCATTTCGTAGCCTGGCATGTGGCAGTCCATTTATGTATTGTCATAATCATTTGGATTGCCTATCTTCTACAAGATTTCCTATGATGTTGCTAACGTGTAGACCCAGTAAGCGACTCTCAGACTCCAATATGTCTTCATCCGCAGCATTCTGCTTACAGTATTAACAGCAGGATTAACAGCAGGATTTTAGCGTAAATTAGTACACACTGAATTCGTTGTTTTGTTACACAGTGTTCTCCGTATTCGCTAGGTGGCAGGTTTTTTTTCTCATGCGAGGTTAATATAATACACAGTTAGCAAGTATATTAGACTAAAGTGTTCTTTTGATCACAAAAACAGCCTTATTCAAGGCTAACGTTGCAAACTAATTAAAACTAAATTGTATGATGGTGCCGTGCAAACGGCAGTTAAAGGCCACAAGGCACTTAATTTGTGGCAGTTGCAGTAACTGGGTGGACTTCGTCAAGTCTGGGTGCGAGAAGTCCTGGGCTGAGGTCCAGGCAGATAGTTTTAGTTTTTAGTGTAGGGGATGTACGAAGATGAAGGAACTAGAGGTGGATTTGGAAGAGCTGAGGCTGCTCGTTGTGGCAATGGTGGGAAGGGAACAAGGGGGTTGTGCCAGTAGTTCCGGTGGGGGAACAGTAGATGATAAAGTGGGGAAAGACACAAGAGATGCTAGGGAGAGCTCACCGCAGCCTGGGAGGAAGCTGAGAAGAGGGAAGGTGACAGGTCGTAGGGAGACAGGACGTAAGGAGACGGGAAGGAAAGGAACGGGAGGGAAGACAACCGGAGCGAAGGAGAGGGGAGTAGGGGAGACAGGAGGGAAGGAGAAGGGAGTGGGGGAGACAGGAGGGAAGGAGAAGGGAGTGGGGGAAACGGGAGGGAAAACAACCGGAGTGAAGGAGAGGGTAGTGGGAGAGACAAGAGCAAAGGAGTGGGAAGTGGGGGAGACAGGAGCGAAGGAGACAGGAGGGAAGGGGTCAGGACAGAATGTGATGGAGGGGATCGAACGAAAGAGTTATTCTGCAGCAGTGATAGAGGGGGTGAGGAAGAGAGCGAGGGTGTTTGTGGGGGATTCGATAGTTAGGAAGACCGACAGAGTCTTAAACAAGGGAGATGATGTGGTGGTCTGCTTGCCTGGAGCCAAAATAGAGGCGATAACTGAGAGGGTAAAAAACATCGTAGGCTCGGGTAAGGGTGGATCTGTTTTAGTACACGTAGGGACAAATAACGTAGAGAGGGAGGGTACAACTGCCATAGTTAGGAAATATAGGCAGTTGGTCAGAACACTAAAACAGACGCGGGTTGAGCAGGTAATACTGTCAGGGATTTTACCTGTAATGGGCAGGAGGGGTCACAAATATCGAAATTGTCGGGGGATGGCAATTAACATGTTAGTCCAGAAGTTATGTAGGGAAGAGGAAGTTGGATTTGTGGATTTATGGGGAAGTTTTGTTGGGAGGGCTGATATGTACATGAAGGATGGGCTTCATTTAAGTGGAAAGGGGGCGGCAGTATTCGCGGACAAACTTTCAGCAGCAGTTGATAGTGACTTGGGTACAATGACAAATATTTTTGGAAGTAAACATTCTTTAAACTAGAAGTGCTGGGGGGTTACCTAGAGGTGTCTCAAGCAGAACAAGAGGCCACTAGCACAGATAAACCAATATCAAATCATCCGAAAAACATCTCTGAAAAAGGTTATATATGCGTATGTTTAAATGCAAGGAGCATAGTAAATAAGAAAAACGAATTAAACATTATGGTAGAAGATATTGACCCTCACATAATTGGTATAACTGAATCATGGGCCAACATAGTTATAACAGATGCTGAATTAGGACTGACAGGATATGTAATGTTTAGGAAAGATCGAATAGGAAGAAGGGGCGGGGGAGTTATTTTATATGTTAAAGAATCTATTCAGGCTTATGAAATAAAACTAGAAAGGGAAGCAGATTGCGATGAAGCTGTTTGGTGCAAAATTGTTTCAGGAAATTCAAAATTAACTATTGGATTAGTTTACCGAAGTCCAAACATAAACGAAGAGGACAACACAAAAATAAAAAACGCTATAAAGGAAGTTAGTAAAGGGGAATGTATCATAATGGGAGATTTTAACCATGGACACATACAATGGAATTCTCTAGAGAGCACAGGGATTGAGGACCAACAATTTCTATTTTTAATCCAGGATAGCTTTCATACTCAGCACGTACTAGAACCAACCAGGGGAGAAAATGTATTAGATATAGTTTTGTCATCACAAAAAGAATTAGTGGACAATGTAAAAATATTTGAACCATTGGGTAATAGTGACCATAATCAAATACATTTTGACATCAATGTAAAATCAGAAAGTAAAAATAAGAAAACGTACAAGAGAAACTTCCACAAAGGTAACTACAAAGATATGAGAAAATACTTAGCAAAGCTAGATTGGAATAACATGCTGATGAATAAGACCGCAATTTAATGTTGGAATATTCTAAAATATGAAATTGAGAGTATCATTGATAAATTTGTTCCCTTCCAAAAACAAGGAAAACGGTGTAGAAAGAAACACTTGTCAAAAGAGGCTATTAGAAAAATAATGCTAAAACAAACTATGTGGAGGGTTTATAGGCGTACCAGAAAGGACGAAGACTATGCAAAATACAAAGAGGCACTTAATGCAGCTACAACTGAAATCAGACAATCTAAAAGAAGCTATGAGCAAAAACTAGCATGTAACATAAAAAATGACAGCAAGAGTTTTTATGCATATGTCAGGAGTAAACAAAACGTACAAGACAAGGTTGGACCTCTAGAAGACAGTGCTGGAAATATAATATCACAGGGGTTTTTAATGGCGGAAGACCTAAATGGTTACTTCAGTTCAGTGTTTACCAAAGAAGATATTAGTTCATTACCAGTTGCTGATGCTAAATTTCAGGGGGCTAAATCTGACTATTTAGGTCCGTTAGTTGTAACTCCAGAATTGGTAGCTAAGAAAATAAAGGCAATGAAGGATAACAAATCACCGGGAGTGGATGGGATTCCTCCAAAATTACTAATGGAAACAGTAGAACAAATCAGTATACCACTTGCAAGAGTATTCAACTTGTCATTAAAAGAGGGAGTTGTTCCGTTTGAATGGAAAGAAGCAAACATCATACCATTATTTAAAAAGGGTTCGAGAAATAAGTCAGATAATTACAGACCAGTGAGTTTAACGTCAGTGATTAGTAAATTATTAGAAAGGTTAATTAAAGATCATATGGTGGAATTCCTCGTTAAGCATAAATTATTAAATTCATCTCAACATGGATTCCTTAAAGCGAGGTCATGCTTAACAAATATGTTATGTTTTTTGGAAGAAATCACTAAGTGGATAGACGTGGGATCGCCAGTAGATATTATCTACTTAGATTTTCAGAAAGCTTTTGACAAAGTGCCACATCAAAGATTACTACTTAAATTAAAAGCCCATGGTATCGGGGATAGCATAACTGACTGGATAGAACAATGGCTGACTGACAGAAGACAACGAGTTGTAGTAGATGGAGAAGTTTCAAATTGGAAATCGGTTTTGAGTGGGATACCTCAAGTATCAGTATTAGGACCTATATTATTCTTAATTTATATCAATGACTTGGACGACAGTATAACAAGTAACGTACTGAAATTTGCGGATGACACAAAACTGTTTAGAAAGGTTAATACTGATGGTGATAAACAACATTTACAAAACGATCTAGACAGATTAGTGAAATGGTCTGAGAAATGGCAGATGTTGTTCAATTTTGGGAAATGTAAATGCCTACATACAGGACATAGGAACTTGAATGTAAACTATAAAATGGGAGATACTGTTCTGGGTACTACTGTAAAAGAAAAGGACTTAGGAGTTACAATAAGCGCTGATATGAAAGTTTCAGAGCAGTGTGGTATTGCAGCTTCAAAGGGTAATCAAATTCTTGGATTGATTAGAAGAAACATAACATACAAGGGAAAAAAGTTAATTATACCTCTTTATAAAGCAATAGTTAGACCTCATTTAGAATACTGTATACAAGCATGGAGACCATATCGTAAGAAGGATATAGATACGCTTGAACGCATACAAAGGAGAGCAACTAAAATGATTCCAGAACTGAGAGACCTTAGTTATGAAGAACGCCTGAAAGAATGTGGTTTAACAACTCTAGAGACAAGGAGGTTAAGAGGAGATCAGATTGAAGTTTTTAAGATATTGAATGGGTATGAAAATATTGATAGAAATATGTTTTTCTCACTCAAGAAGGATAGCAGAACTAGAGGACATGAGGTAAAATTAGTAAAGGATCAATGTAGATTGGACATCAGGAAGCACTCGTTCTCACAGAGGACAATAAATGAATGGAACAAATTGTCTACAGATTGTGTAACTGCTAGCAGCGTGAATATGTTTAAAAACAAGGTTGACACATATCTCAGGAGGGCGGGCTATAAGTAGATGAACATTGTTGGACTCTCGATAAGCCAATGGCTTCCTTGTCCACTTGCCATCTGGGCCTTTGGCTTGGATGGCAAATCTTGTTAAATCTTGTTAAAGTACTTTCCCTTGTTCAACTTCTTTACACTGTTGTAATCCCACTCTTTCTTCCTGGTGAGGCGACTTCGTACTTGTTCATCCAGGTTAACTGGTACCTACCTGATACATGTTTCATTGCGATGAACGTGACGGTACTATCCAGGATTGCCTTCTTGAAAATTTGTCAGTTTGCCTACATTGTGTTAGTGTCAGAGCAGTTGACAAAGAAGCTTATTTCTGCCTTCCTCGGGGCATCATTTAACACCTTACCAATCAACCTTGTTGAAGAGATTGGTCACTCGAATCTTCTTGCTGATCTGCTTGGTCCTGGTGTTTCTGCGAATGACAATTATATGGTCGTGGTCGCTGGTGGTGATGTGGTGTAGCTCGTTGTGAGTTCAGGGGATGCTGCAAAGCACAATTCTAATATGTTGCCACTCCCAGTTGGTTCCTAGTTGAGCTGTTCCATGTGATGTCCATGGTTCATTCTCAAAGGGTGATCGAAATTCCCTTTGGACTTCCGCGATGACACCATGGTTCAGTGTGTTAAAGGTGTCGATTAGTTCACCGAGATTCAACAATGCCATGGTTATAAACATGGCAGTGATGCGTCTCAGCCCAGAGCACTCTGATCCAGTGCATTTATTCCCAGTGAATCCCCAAAATAAAACACTTCCGAAAACAAAATAGTTATCCTTCCGGTTGATTCGTGGGGCTGTAGTACCACGAATACTACAATTGAGCGTATTAATTCTCAGCCAGTGGGAAATAAGACCGATCGCTTAATTGATCACAACATATACAGTAAACTGACTTAGTTGTCATCACTGAAACTTGGCTATCACGAGGTAACACGTATGACAAGTTGGTGAGCAAAATAAATCCATCTCGATATGATTTTGTCCAAATCCCTCGAATAATCTACTAATCATTTTCAAACTTTCAAATAATTCTGGTATATCGACAGTAATGCGGTTTCTTGCAGACGGATTTTGACAAAACTTGTCATTAACAGACCTCAACCATCCTAAAAGAACACACATCATTTACTAAAGAATTCACAGACTTCAAAGGCATTTGCCAACTGACAATTCAACATTCTCAAGCAATCTAGTCATTCGAGTACTTGGACAGTAGTGTGGTTTCTTACTGTGGAATTCTTCTTTGGGGCATAGTTATTCATTTTAGAAGGAGAGCCACACAAACAAAATACTTTCAGATCAACCCCGGGGCATTAAGGTGTTCGCAATATTGAGCCGAAAACAATACCACCCCCTGGTTTATCAGTGAAAGTTTCATTACCATAACAATTGTTTTTTACATTATTTTTCATAGGTACTCCAGGAATGTTTGCGCTTCTTTTTGTGTATAACATGTCATGCCAGGTTGATATATAGTGATATTTGACAATCGATGGAATTATAGTGATAATGGGAGTTACACATTTCCCATGCATGCCTTGGTGCTCGCCTTAGTGCGTTCGCAGACATTTCTACAAAATTATCTGACAGAGTCGTGTTAATATAATGACATATATACTTATTAATGTTACCATATGAATCATACTTTTTGCACTCAGCCTATTATATACTGTAATTTGTAAATAAATATTAAAATTAGTGTAATAGTAGAAATAACGACAGTGATGTTTCTCAGCCCATAGCACTCTGCTCCAGTAGATTTCAACCCGGCGCATCTCAAAATAAAACAATTCCGACAGCAAAATATTTCTACGTCTGATTAATTGGCGGGATTTTTTGTACCACGAATATCATAACTGAGCGTGTTATCGGTCGAACAATACAAAGTTCCTCCCACGAGAAACCTAACACGGCAGAGGAATTGTAATTTTTTTTCTGTACGTTTGCCAACTCACAATTCAACATTATCAAGCAATATAGTCTTTCAAAAATACAGACAGTAGTGTGGTTTCCAGCAGTGGAACTCTGACAATACTCGTCATCCATCATCAACAAGATTTGTCATATACAAAACATATTGAATAAATCACTGATTTCATAGAGTATATTCCCATAATATCCAATCTACTGCAAGTCTTCTGTGACTGGGGAAACGTTGTATATCAAAGTAGTATGTTTCACACACTAAAAAATCATCATATGTCAAAGTAACATTCATATAATTACGACTTCCTCGTATTTATACAACGTGTTCACTAATCAACACATGTAGACAGTCACATCATTGATCTAGTGTCTATGTTTTCACCAAATCATACACATATTTGTTCACTAAAATAGGAACATTAAAATTAGTCTTAAATATAACGACATTTGTGCATCTCAGCCCAGACTACCCTATTACAGTGCATTTCACCCCAGTGCTTCTAAGAAATAACACACTACCGACAGCAAAATACTTATCCATCCGATTAACTCATAGGGCTGTGATACCACGAATATCATAATTCAGCGTGGTAATGTTCAATCAGTGGGACCAATAATAATAATAAACTTATATACTCGCCGATATCCTCAGGAACCTGAGCTCAGCGGCGCAACAAAACAAAACCATTAAGCAATATCACGAACATGGATGTCATCATCAGAAAAAAGGGACCAAACAAAGATTTAAGGTGGAAATGTAATTGGGAATAAATATGTTTTTTTATTTAGGGAAGGTTTAGTTTCACACGATTTCAAAGTGATGGCCAGTTCATTCCAGAATTTAGGCACAGATAGAAAGAAAGCACGTTTTCCAAGATAAATTTAGTTTTAGGAACAGTATGTTGTAGTGAAATACATGGTATGAGCTGATATTTGAAAGATGCAGGAGTCTAGCCATGTAGGGCGATTGCTGTATTGATAGAGAACGCTGTATAAGAGTGGACAGTTTAACAATGATTTGATAAGTAATTGAAAGCCAGAGTAACTGTTGGAGTAATGGTAGTGATGATTAAAAACGTAGTGCACGACTTAGTGCGTTCGAGGACATTTCTACAAAATTATCTGACAAAGAGTCATGTCAATTCAATGAAACACAAACTTACTTGCGGAGGCACTTCGGGGGATGGGGAAAGGGGCTGCAAACAGAGAGAAAATACATGTTACCATATGAATCATATAGCATGTTTCACAGACTAACACACCACTGTATGTCAAAGTAACATTCATACGATTTCTACTCCCTCGTATTTATACAACGTGTTCATTAATCAACATATCTAGACAGTCACACCATTGAAATAATGTTCATGCTATCATATAACCATACATTTATTTCTTCAGTAACGTAGGAACATTACAATAAGCTTATTTGTAAATATAAGGAGAGTGGAGCATCTGTGCCCAGACCACTCTATTACAATGTATTTCGCACAAGTGCCTCTAAAAAATACAACACCTCCGACACCAAAATACTTATCCATCCGATTGGTTCTCGGGGCTGTTGTACCACGAATATCGTAAATCAACTTGGGAGAGTTCACTCAGTAAGGATACTAATAATAACTATAATAATACATTTCAATAGCGCCTATATCATCATTGTATCATCAGGAACGTTAACGTAAAGGTATTACAAACCAGAACCTTTAAGCTACAGCATAAACAGTGACGCGCAAAAGTTTATGTCAGAGCAAGGGACCAACCGAAAATTAAAATGGAAATGAAAGTTGGAATACATATTTATTGAATTTTTACGGAAGGTAGCTTTAGTTTCATGCGATTTCAAAGTGAAGGGGAGTCCATTCCAAATTTTAGCCGCAGCTAGAAACAAAGTAAGTTTAACAAAGTTAAGCTTAGTTTTAGGAATAATAAGTTGCTGTAAAATATATGTTGTAATTTTTTTAAGATCCAGGATACTAGCCAAGTAGGGTGGTTTTTTGCGTAGTTAGAACACCATATATAAGAGTTAACGTTTTAAAATTAATTTGATAAGTAACAGGAAGCCAATGCAATTATTGGAGCAGTGATTGTGAAAAACGATTCACCATAAGTACAACACGCGCAAGATAATTTGTTTAAGCGTTGGAGTTTAACTTCTACATCTGATTAATGCACAGAGCTGTTGTACCACGAATACAACAACTGAGCTTGTTAATGCTCCAACAAAGAAAAATACCACCCACGAGAAATCTAACATTGTAGAGGAATTGTTTATTTTTTTCTGTACGTTCGCCAACTCACAATTCAACATCCCCAAGCAATCTAATCATTCGAGTGTATGGACAGTTGTGTGGTTTCTAGGAGAGCTCTTCTTTGGGTCATATTTATTGATTTTAGAAGGGGAGCTACGCAAACAAAATATCTTCAGAGCAACAAAGAAGCAACAACATTTTCGCAATATTCAGAAGATGACAACATAATCCCCTCGTTTATCAGTGACAGATGTGTTGCCATGACAATTGATTGTTTTTATTATTTTGTATAGACCAGTAATGTTTGTGTTTTAGCATAATATGTTTGCATTTATTTTGGTGTATAAAATATTATACTAGGTTTATATTTGACATGTTCATTTGCTTCTAGCATCAATTTATGTTTTCAGCCACATTAAGGTCTTCTCGTGCAACCCGGGACTTGGTATTCAAAAAGTATTATCAAATAATATATTTCAAGGAGTTACATGGTAGCATGTCTTGTAAAAAAAACCTTAAAATGGAACAACACATACGCATAAGTATATATATATATATATATATATATATATATATATATATATATATATATATATATATATTTATATATATATATATATATATATAAGTATATATATATATATATATATATATATATATATATATATATATATTTATATATATATATATATATATATATATATTTATATATATATATATATATATATATATATATATATATATATTTATATATATATATATATATATATATATATATATATATATATATATATGTATATATAGGTATATATATATGTATATATATACATATATATATATATATATATATATATATATATATATATAGAGAGAGAGAGAGAGAGAGAGAGAGAGAGAGAGAGAGAGAGGAGATTACATACAGGAGATTACATCAGATATTCCGTTTCATTTGTTAGAAATAATATTGAGATTGGCTGTGGGGATACAAAATATGCTATTTAAAAATTGGGGAAGTTCAACCTGTTCATTACTCCCATTAAATCCCAGCACTATCTCAACTCAGCATATACGATTTCGTCTCGAAATCAAACATAAAATGCTCAAAAGCCAGCATTTTGTGTGTAACTAGCTTATATGTTTGTTTTCAGGTTTCAATATATGTTTCCAGAATCTTCATTCCTCTAGTCCAAGCTAGCGACGGCATTGGACAATACAATAGTTTCAGGTGTATGAATACATCAACGTGCATTAATTGAAAGCCCACATTTCTGAATGGATGTGTTGTGTTTCCTGTGTTTCCTCAGATGATTTGAGGAAACAGTTGATATTCAATGTTTCCCAGCACTTGAATGAATGTTTGAAAATGAGAACATCTTCTCCTATAATTTTGGGCTTAACATTTTACATGTAATTCAACATTTGGTATGTTAATGAGAATACATGAATTGTGAAAAACCTTCAAGTTGCATAACACATGGTGTAGGGATGATCAGCTATGGCTACGTCTACCCTCCTGACCCTTGCGAAAACATGTACATTTTACATCAGTTATTTTATGGACGACCATCGAACTAAAAATATTAACCATATTAAAGCAATGCCTATAATTAATTAGTTGGATATCATGTTCGCATAATTGCTTTCACTGAAAATAGCATCGTCCATTTCGCGTTGAATGCCGTATGATAGAATGACAATCGCCCAAACAACAATAACAATACATTTTAATGTGTATTCCTTAGTTATATTAATCAATTATGATATGTCACATTTTATGTTATATATGAAAACATTATTAGAACAGCAGTTATCAATACTTCATCATAGCAAATGAAATTTTCTTGAAAATGAAATACAATTAAAATTGTAATTCTTCTCGGTATTATTTGTCAAATGGAACTAGGTTACATACCAAGATTACACTTTATATTAACAAAACAAATACGTTGGGTAGCGACTATTGAAAGCAGGAATGTTGAAATCCAAGTCACGCTTGATAATTTAATGTGTGTGCATTCGTGTAGCACTTTGCAATATCAGATGCAGGTGATCCACATATTCATGAAAAACACAGTTTACGAAATGGCTATGATGTATAAGCCAGGGTTTTTCCGGGGGGTTTAGGAGCATATTTGACATTAAGTTTTTCTCAGCACCTAACTGGTTTATTTTGAGGACCACTTGACTATCTACTCGTACGATATGAAATGATCTTAAATTAAAAGAGATACAAACTATTAATATGTCATGGCGAAAAAAGAAGTTCAAGTAGAATTCAACATTAGTCAGTATGATTCATTTATGCGCAAGACATCACTTCGGGACATAACGAAAACAAAATATTTTAAATAAGTCACGTGATAAAACTTAATATGACCAATACATTTAGTATGACGTGCAGTGTTCCCAGCACCATTCGGAATGTTTTAATATTAGGACCACATTAAGGCCTTCTCATGCAACCCGGGACTCATTCAAAATGCATTATAAAATAATATATTTCAAGGAGTTACATGGTAGCATGTCTTGTAAAACAACATTAAAATGGAACAAAACATAGGCATAGGTAACACTCTATTACTTGGCCATATATATATTTTATATTTTATATATGTTTTGTTTACTAAAGATGAGAGTATCACGATTATTATATAACCTTCCTGACTGAGATTAGCACCATCAATTTGATATGGATTAACATATGTAAGAATGTCAACCGTCAAAAAACCATGTTAACTGAAGTTTGATTGAAACATATATTTCAGTCATACTAACCAACTTAAATATATCACACACAATTATTTATGACCACTCTACTAGAAAAGACAACATAAATAGGTCATCGTAGTAAACGAAATATTTAAATAATATCAGTTAAAATTGAACTATTTTGAAATTGTGTGTGCTATTGTACGATAAATGTAACTCAGTTTCATACCAAACTTTCGTTTTATTCAAATAAAACAATGTGTTGGTTGGAGAGCACTGGAAACATAAATATTCAATCCAGGAAAGTATGTTAGTTTCAATAACATATATCATCATAGCTCCTATTCATTTTAAATGAATATATAGTTAAAATAGCAGTTTTCGAAAATAAAAATAAAAAAAAACTATTATTTTAATTAAGTTCGTCCAATTTAAAAAGGTTCCACTGTTACACTATCAACTTTACTGGTTGTCCCACCTCTGCTTCAACCTTCTTATGTTCCTTCTTCTGCCTGTGCTCCTCGCTCATTTCTCTCTCATATTTCTGCTGATCTGTACCATGTAGCTGAATCTGAACTGGAGGCTCCATTGGTGACTCATCATTCGGATATGCTGCTGGTAAAGCATCTTCCCAAAGGATGGGACCAAGGGCTGAGTGTGAGGCAAAGCAAGACTTTGGACTTGTGACAGAAGATGTGGCCTGCAATAAAAGAGTATATTACACTATACAGGAGAACACATCTGATATTCCGTTTAATTTGTGAGAAAACAATATTGAGGTTGGCTGTGTGGATATAAAATATCATATTTAAAAATTGGGGACGTTCACCCTCTACATTACTGCCATGAAATCCCAGCACCATATCAACTCAACATATATATGATTTGGTTTCGAAAGCAAACATAAAATGCTCAAAACCCAGCATTGTGTGTGAAACTAACTCATATGTTTGTTTTCAGGTTTCAATATACGTTTCCAGAGTCTTCAATCCTCGTGTCCAAGTTAGCTACTGCATTGGACAGTATAATAGTTCAAGGCATATGAATACATCAATATACATTAATTGAAAGCCCTCATTTCTGAATGGATGTGTTGTGTTTCCTGTGTTTCTGCAGATGATTTGAGGAAACAGTTCATATTCAATGTTTCCCAGCACATGAATGAATGTTTCAAAATAAGAACATCTTGTCCTTTAATTTGGGCTCAACATTTTACATGTAAATCAACATTTGTTTTGTTAATGAGAATACATGAATTGTGAAAACCTTCATGTTGCATAACACATGGTGGAGGGATGATCAGCTATAGCTACGTGTACCCTCCTGACCCTTACGAAAATATTCACATTTTACATCAGTTATTTTATGGACGACCATCGTACTAAGAATATTAGCCATTCAAAAGCAATGCCTATTATTAATTAGTTGGATATCATGTTCGCATGATTGTTTTCACTGAAAATAACATCGTCCATTTCATGTTGAATACCGTATACACGTCCAAACAACAACAACAGTAAATTGTGTTGTGTATTCCATAGTTATATTAATCAATTATAATATGCCAAATTTTATAATATATATGAAAACATTATTATAACTGCAGTTATCAATACTTTATCATAGCAAATGAAATGTTCTTGAAAATCACAATTACAATTGTACTTTTTCTTGGTATTATTTGTCAAACGGAACTCGGTTACATACCCTAATTACACTTTACATTAACAAAACAAATACGTTGTGTAGCGACTCTTGAAAGCAGGAATGTTAAAATCCAATATACGCTATATAATTTAATGTGTAAGTTTTCGTGTAGCATTTTAAAATATGAGATATAATAAATCCAGGGATAAATGTATTAATTGAAAAATCTACAACATCGAACACCAACCACATCATTAATTGATTTGCTACGCTGGAGACTGATTAGGAAAAATAAAAAACCCTCCAATCATTACATTCGCGTTGACACACAATGCAAACTGTCCAAACCACCAACCAAATCAGTTGTTGGTATATTCTGCGGGATGCTGTCTCGCTTGTTCATCTCGTCCTTCTTCGGCACACTCTACAATACACAGGTGATCCACCATTCATGAAAAACACAATTTGCGAAATGGCTATGATGTATAAGCCACTGTTTCTGCGGAGGTTTTAGGGGCAGATTTGACATTCAGTGTTTCCCAGCACATAACTGTTTTTATTATGAGTACCACTTGAATGTCTTCTTTTACTATATGACATGGTTTTAAATTAAAAGTGAAACAAATTATAACATGTCATTGTGAAAACAAAAAGTTCAAGTAGCATTCAATATTAGTGGGTATGATTCACTTATGCGTAAATCGTCCCTTCAGGCCATAAAAAATAGTTTAAATAAGTCACGTGATAAAACTTAATATGACCAATACATTTAGTTAGCCAAAAGGAAGTCTAGAATTACAGTGATGATTGACATGTTTAGCTGATATTTTTTACTGAGAGTACCACATTCCCGTTGATTTGGATCATCAAATGTAATGACGTCAACAGTGAAAATCACGACAGTTGAAGTCGAATGTATTTTTAAGTTTTATTTGAAACTTCTAATACATCACATTATATTTGATAAATAATTTTTTTTAGTAGAATCGCAGTTATGAATATATCATCATAGCAAATGAAATATTCTTAAACAAACACGTTTATGTTAACAAATTAAGACATTCTTGCTGGTATTATAGGAAAAAAGAAACTTGGAGTCGTATTTCACTAAAACGTAATACTTATATAAGAAATGTGTTGCGTGGAGACACATTTATTCAGAAATATTCAAATCCAGGTTAGTTTAATTTATTTGCTTTCTCGTATCAATTTATATTTTCAGCTAAAATAAATCTAGTGGAACAAATATAATTGTTAGAAAATCCGTAACAGGGTACACCAACCAAATCATATATTGATTTACTGCGCTGCATGCTGAATAGAGTGTCACTCCTCCTCATGATATCTTCCATGTACGGCACACTCTGTAGCACATACTATTACGTTCCAAACATTCACTAAACGTACAGCATTCTAATCGGATTTGTTTATATCCAGGGTTTTAGAGCCAAGTTGACGTGCAGTGTTTCCCAGCACCATTCAGAATGTTTTAATATTAGGACAACATTAAGGCTTTCTCGTGCAACCCGGGACTTGGCATTCAATAAGTATCATCAAATAATATATTTCAAGGAGTTACATGATAACATTTCTTGTAAAAAAACACCTTCAAATGGCACAACACATACGCATAGGTAAAACTCAGTTAATACTGTATGCCTACTTACTTGGCCATATAAAAAGCTTTATATTTTATATATGTTTGTTTACAAAAGATGAGAGTATCAAATTTATTATATAGCCTTCCTGACTGAGATTAGCACCATCAATTTGATGCGGATTAACCTATGTAAGAATGTCAACCGTCAAAAACATATTAACTGAAATTTTATTGAAGTATATATTTCAGTCATAATAACCAGCTAAAATATATCACACGCAAATATATATGAGCACACTACTACAAAAGCCAACATAAATAGGTCATCGTAATAAACGACATATTAAAAAAACAAATTTAGCTTAAACTATTTTGAAATTATGTGTGCTATTGTACGATAAATGTAACTCAGTTTCATATCCAACTTTCATTTTATTCAAATAAAAGAAATGTGTTAGTTGGAGAGCATTGAAAACATAAATATTCAATCCATGTAAGTATGTTTAGTTTTAATAACATATATTATCATAGCACCTTTCACAATCATTTAAAATGAATATATAGATGAAATAGCAGTGTTCGAAAATAAAAAACAAAACCGTATTATATTAAATCAGTTCGTCAAATTTAAAAAAGGTTCCTAGGTTACACCTTCACCTTTACTGGTTGTCCCATTACTGCTTCAACCTTCTTAAGTTCCTTCTTCTGCCTGTGCTCCTCGCCCATTTCTCTCCCATATTTCTGCTGATTTGTTCCGCGTAGCTGAATCTGAACTACAGGTTCCATTGGTCAATCATTCGGATATACTGCTTTTGAAGCATTGTCCCAAAATATGGGAGCAAGGGCTGAGTGTGAGGCAACGGAAGACTTTGGACTAGTGACAGAAGATGCGTTTAAAAATTGGGGAAATTCACCCTCTTTATTACTGCCTTTAAACGCCAGCACCATCTCAACTCAACATATATGATTTCGTCTCGAAATCAAACATGAAATGCTCAAAACGCAGCATTGTGTGTACAACTAACTTAAATGTTTGATTTCTGGTTTCAATATCTGTTTCCATAATCTCCAATCCTCTTGTGCAACCTACGGTAGTGCATAACATACTGCCAGTTGCATTGATAAATTTAGGTGACCGTTGAAGTATACGGGCCTCTGCATTGTTCCATATTACAAATACTTTAAGCTGACGACCCATCGAAACATTGTCTTTACATAACATCTTAAGAAATACAAATTATTCACAAAGCAATAATAACAATTTACGTGCGAACATAGTAAGGCGAAATCAGAATATTACCTTTTGGATATTCTTCTTCCCCTTTTAAGTTTGATCTCTTCCATGCACGACAAACACACACACACACACACACACACACACACACACACACACACACACACACACACACACACACACACGCACGCACGCACGCACGCACGCACGCACGCACGCACGCACGCACGCACGCACGCACGCACGCACGCACACACCCTGACACACACACACACACACACACACACACACACACACACACACACACACACACACACACACACACACACACACACACACACACACACACACACACACACACACACACACACACACACACACACACACACACATACTTATAATGGGACAGTTTGAGAGTGTTTTCGAAGAAGGGTCGTGTGAGCATCGTGAATGCATGTATGTCGTTGATCAAACTATTGCATTGTTAAGTAGAAATTCTTGTGACAAATTAGGTTTGATCAGTTATCATGTCAATGGTGTAAACACACACGAGTTCATGGAAGAGTTTAAACATCCGAAGGGCTAGTCCAATTGAGGGAAGAGTATGAGGTCAAAGTACAGCCAGATGCCCGCCCATTTGCAATATTCACCCATCGTTAAGTACGGTATCCTTTAGTAGATAAGTTTAAGGAGGAACTCGATCGAATGTTTGCAGAAAATGTAATTTTCACTATAGACCAACCAACTGAATGGTGTGCCCCATGATTGTTTTTTTTCAAAGGGTATTTGCGTAGACTATACCGAACTGAACAAGGTGGTTCGACAACATGTACACCCAATGACAAACGTCGATGATAGTCTGGCTAAACTCGGTACGGGTGAGTACTTCACCAAGTTAGACGCAAATTCAGTGTTTTGGCAAATCCCTCAGAGCAGTAGAAACTGCTCAAGCCGTTTCTCACGCCGCACGGACATTATTCGTCTATCTTCTAGCCCAGAGATATTTCAAAAGTTCATGTCGGAGATCCCGGAAAGGCTGGAGGGTGTGATATGTCACATGGATGACATTTGTATATGGGGAGCGCGTCTCCAGCAATATGATCACCGGGTTGGAAGCGTCTTGAACTGACTTAAGGACGCCGGTATGACGCTCAATACGTCGAAATGCGAATTCGCAGTGGATTGGATTAGGTTCCTAAGTTAAGTGATTTCGATCACAGGTGTAAGTGCTAATCCAGATGCTGTCCAGCATCTAAAAGACTTTAAAACACCCGGATGTGTGAGTGATGTCAGAAGCTTTCTAGGGATGGCCAATCGGTTGGATAAGTTATCGGAGAAGCTCAATGAGGTAAGTCAACCGTTGCGGGACTTACTGTGTAAAGATACCCTGTGGTATTGGAGTGACGCACAAGACAGCATTTTGCGATGTCAGCAGTGTATGATCCAAAGAAAGAGACAGTGATCCAGTCGGATGCGAGTAGTCATGGCATTGGAGCCACATTATCCCAAGTTCAGAGTGATGGCACTCTGAGATTGGTGTGTGCAGCGTCTCGTTCACTAACGGAGACTGACCGGCGGTTAGCGACAATCGAGTAAGAAGCGTTGGTAATAGTTTGGGCATGTGAGAAGTTTCGTAACTATGTCATAGGCCTCAACGTCCGGATTCAAACTGATCATATACCGTTGATCAAACTGCTTAATGACATCAGCTTAGATAAGCTACCAGTACACGTACAGATATTTCGTACGCGACTAATGAGATTTTCGTACAAAGTAGAAACATTTTTTTTTCCGGGAAGGACAATGTGATTGCAAATGCTTTGCCGAGGTTTAGTTCCAACCTTACTGAAGTTGAGAAACTTTTTGTAGCTTATATAGAAGCATATATAGAGCAACTAGTCCATTTCAAAACTTCTCCTAAACGTTTAGTCGAGTTGCGTAAACTCCAGTCCTACGATGAAGTCTTAGGCCAAGTTCTAAAGTACGTGTGCACAAGATGGCTTCCACATATATCGTCTGCATATTCACTTCTCAGACCATACTGAGAAAATCGTGGTCATATCTCGATCATTGATGAGATATTGGTGTATGATGGTAGGATCGTGATTCCACAGTCGGAGCTTCTAGATGTTCTACGACGTCTTCACCAGGGTCATCCCGCAATAATGAAATGTCATGAACGGGCTAATCACTTCGTTTGGTGGCCTGGTATGACCCAGAAAATTGCGGAGATGGTTCGAAGCTGGCACACGTGCAGAAAGAGGGTAAGTGGTGTGGCCGAACCGCTCCAACCAATCGAGTTCCCCTCTCGTCCTTGTGAACATTTAGGTAGTGATTGGTTTTACTAGTGATTTGTTATCTACTAGTCGTAGATTACTACTCACGCTACGTAAAAGTAGCATTACTCGAAGAACTGAACACTCGTCGTGTCGTACTGCAGATGAAGTCGATATTTCCCCGTCATGGAATTCCTGAAGTCCTGAGGTCAAACAATGGCCCACGGTATGCATTGGAAGAATTTCGTAAATGTGTACACGAATACGGGTTCCAGCACGTTATGAGTTTTCCCAAGTATCCACAGCGCGCAGTGCAGACAATGAAGTCGCTCTTCAAGAAAAAGAACGACCCTTATATGGCTTTGCTTGTGTACAGAACTTCACCATTGGAGAACGGAGCATCGCCCGCCGAGCTATTGATGGGAAGGAAGTAGAGATCTACTGTCCCAACCTTACCAAAGGTTTTACAGCCCGAATTGCCAGATGCAACGCAGATCCGGTTGAAAGAAACCGAATCACGAGCTCTGACCAAGCTCAGTTTTGACCGAAGGCACCGTGCTAAGGAGCTGCCAGCTTTGTCTGTAGGAGACAAGGTTTGGATGAAAGATCTTAAGCGTCCAGCCAAGGTAATCAGCGAGTAGTGGTGGGACTGTGTGCCGCAACCGCAAGTCCTTGATAGCATTATGCGAGCCAAGCGATGTCCCACCTGTCATCTCATAAACTGATACCACGACAGTTAGCTCGATAAACCTATCGACACTATGCCGATGTTTAAAGAGAAAGTGCCCCGTTATGGTCATCAGATCAAGACGAGTTGTCGATCTGTAAGTTCTCGGTCTAGTTCACAAATATCGGTGCGCTATGTATTCTGCTCCCATCATGAGACCACGCTGATAGTAAACACATATTGTGTATAACTGATAAATTTTTTTAGTTTAATCACTACTGTTTCCCCTTATGTTTTTAAAAAGGGAGGTGTTGTATGACGTTCTCTGTTTTGTACTATGACGTTATCATGAGTAATGATTCAAGAAAGTAGCTCCGTTTACAAGATGGCAGTGCCATCAGTCTTCGTAATTGTCTCGGCATGATGTCGACAGTGCCCTCGCATACAAGAGGATATAACAAAAAGCGGTAACAAAATAACAGTTTATTTACTTTATTATCTATGTCGTATTATTTTATCAACATTCATCGGTTTGTTTTGTTGCCATTTTGACCAATATTCATCGCTGTTTTTGCCAATTGGTTTGTCGCTGATTTTACCAAAGGTTGTCGCCGTTTTGACTTACGCCTTGTCGCAGTTTTGACTACGATTGTTGCCATTTTGGATGTCGCCGTTTTGGTTTGTGATGTCTTGGATTCGTCGCCATTTTTGGGAAAACAAATTTCGCTGACCGGAAGAGTGTCACCGGCTAATATAGGTTGATCAAATCCGTTCTCCCTTCTTTTGCGCGTCGCTTAGCCGCCTATTTTAGGCTCTGACCGGACGAGAAGTCCTCGACGACGTACATACCGGTTTTAAAAGTCCGCTTTCCCAGAGCTACGGCACCTTCCTTGATAAAAACATGGAGCTTCTGAGCAATTTCCCAGACAAGTTACCCAAGCCGTGCCCTATGTGTACTCTACTACCGACGAACAAGGGCAAGTTGCTTCCCACTTGTGATGCTTGTTGTTGATTAGTTTGTCATTATGTTTATTTTAATTTATTAATTCATTTATGCTTGTTCACCTCTATTCATTATTGCCATACTCTTTATTTCACTTACGTTTGGTAGCGTGCTTTGCAAGGATATTTTTTTAACAATATCACAAAGCTTGAATTGGTGTATATTTATTCTTTCATACGTTTCAAACTTTTCTGAATTACTACACATTTGTACATGACATTTATGAATAATAATATCATAAGTATTATCAAATTGTGTAGTCTTGGTACAGTCACTGCAGTGATAGCAATAATTATATCGTGAGAACTAGTGTCACACGTTTTACTTCACTCTCATTGGATAGTATATTTGTCAGATGCAGTTCGTTGAACAATTTCACCAAGCTTTAATTCTTATTAGTTTATTTTGTATTTGTGTCTAACGTTTCCGAATTAATACCCTTTAATACGTTTATATTTAGGAATAATAGTATCACAAATATTGTCACTATGCGTTGTATTATTACAATAATTTCATTTAGGCAAGATGTCTTGTATGACAATCTTTATTTACCGAATATCGATAAAGAGAGCTTTCGATAAAGTGTCGCATCAAAGATTGTTACTTAAACTAAAAGCTCACAGCATAGGTAATGGTGTAATCAACAGGGTAGTAAAATGGCTCACAGACAGAAGACAAAAAGTAATAGTAGATGGTAACATTTCAAACTTTAATTATATGTACCCCTGTACAAAGCGATAGATAGGCCCCATTTGGAAATTGTATACAAACATGGACGCCATATCGTAAGAAGGACATAGACAAGCTAGAAAGAATACAACAAAGAGCAACTAAAATGATTCCAGAATTGAGAGCCTTTGGTTATGAAAGCCGTTTATGAGAATGTGGTTTGACAACAATAGAGACAAGGAGACTACGAAAAGACCAAATAGAAGTGTTTAAAATAGTGAAAGATTATGAGGATATTATCTTTACGCTGGGCTGTTATACTATATAGACTGATTGTTCTGCGATAATACAGATAAAGCGGTCATACCAGCCGATTTTGTTGGGTTCTTATGTTAGCGTTGTGACTTCTGTTTTGTATCGTACTCTTCGTTTCACTTACATTGGGTTGTGCGCTTTTTCATGTGTATTTCATTGAACAATTTTATATAGCTTGTGTTAATATTGTTTGTTGTTTATGTTTTCTCGAAAATTTCAGAATTACTGCTGAGTTTTAACACTTTGAAATTATAATTACATATACATTTAATATACATGATGTGTGAACTACATCGGAAAATAACTCATTGATGTTGTTTTCAAAAAAACATACTTACACCAGGTGGAGGTGGAGGTAACGTCTGCAACCAAAACAGAAACGCATCATGACAGATTGCATACACGAATTTTAACATTAGGTTTCATATTACCTATTGGCGAATTATTTCAACCGGTATGGTGAAAAAATAAAACATGGTAATAATGAGTGCATTTACGATCGATGTTCACTATGCCCATTTGTGCCTGTATTCGGTGTGTTTTCAACTGGAACAGGTGGATGTAGTCATGACCCACAAACATATATATATATATATATATATATATATATATATATATATATATATATATATATATATATATATATATATATATATATATGAGATATATTTGTTATTTATTACACAGCTGTAATCTTTATTTTCAGCTTAGTGTGTTATATTTTTTCACCACTATGTATTACAGCCATAACCTTTATTCCAATTTTACCGGGTAGTTTGTTCTGCCATGTTCATATCTTTTGAATAAAATTTACAAAGCTTAATTGAAATTATCTTGAGTCAATGGTTTTTTTAACGTTTCCAAATTAATATACATTTGTACATAGCATTTACGAACATTGAACCACAGCTCTTAGCACACTGTTTGGACTTGTTACATCCATTGCATTCAATGAAATAAAAATAATATGGCCAGAATGATATCATAAAATATAGGATTACCGAAGATCCACAAAACAAAAAATCATTATGAATAAGTGCATCTATGAATTGTCACATTCGGTTTCAAGTGACAATATGGTGTGAATTGAAAATGCTAGATTTTGTAGTAAAGTAGTTTGCACCTGTAGCAGGTAGCTGCTTGACAAAAAAACATTGTCATACATACTGTTGGACTGCCGTGATACATTATACGTATTACGTGCTATCTGAGTGAATAGTTTTTTTCGGACTGGCATACATGCACGAATTAGGATAGAACGCCGCTTGATATCAAATTGATTCAGACATGAGCAGTTGTCTTGATTTAACGAATAAAATACAATGCCAAAAAGTGGTCTTAATTAAAGCTGCACTTTACCCTCGTTGTTATTCTGCATACAATTATTTATGTACGATAATACAAAAACATGTTGAAAGGGTGAATTTGACTTTCATTGTGGTCATTATCCAATGTTTAATTGTAATTGCTAGCAAGTACAGAGGCACATTTAGTAAACATCCTCTGTTACATCAGTGATCTTAATATAAATGATAAAATCCACAGGAGGTTGGCCTCAAAATAGGAATGAAATGGGAGGTTGATATCCTAAATAGGAGGGATGTTGGATTTTGAAGTGGGAGGTGTTATATACATAACGTTACAGATTATATAAATAACAAAGTAACAAAGCGTATTATATTATGTGTACATTAACACGAGCAACGTCCATATACATTGCAAGTGCGATTAATTGGAATCCTCCGCAATTCCGGAGCCACAATAGATGATACCTGGAATAACTTCTACTGAAGTACAACATCTATTTCGCGCGAATCAGTTGCCGTGCGATGAAACAATCACTTATCTATGCCAACGGATGCTCAGTCGCTTTCGAAGGTATTCAAACTTCATACCAGCCGATTTTGTTGGGTTCTTGTGTTAGCGTTGTGACTTCTGTTTAATATCAGTAAGTATTATTCGGTAATCGTTTTCCTATGATATCCGTACGCGGACTCTTTGCGCAGCTTTAATATGACGTCCATGCGCGGACGTTTTGTTGCGTTTTATTATGACATCCGTGCACGACATCAGTGCTCGGAAGTTTCATGGTGTCTTAGTTTAACATATATAAGTGGACGTTTCATGGCATTTTACTATGACGTCCCTTTGTTGATGTTTTACTATGACATCTGTGTATGAATGTTTAGTGACATTTTACGCGCTTACGTCATAGTAACATACACGCGAACGCGGAATCGCGAACGTTACGCCCACGTTTTCGCGGATACAAATTCACGAAGCATAACATAACAAGACATCACAAATGTGACATGTGCTTCAACATCAGTTTTAGGTAAGGCTATTTTGAATTTATCACCATTAGGTGTTTGTATCGTACTCTTCGTTTCAGTTAGATTGGGTTGTGCGCATTATCATGTGCATTTCGTTGAACAATTTTATATAGCTTGTGTTGATATTGTTTTTGTTGATGTTTTCTCCAACATTTCAGGATTATTGCTGAGTTTTAACATTTTGAAATTATAATTACATATACTTTTTAACACTATGTTTGAACTATATCGGAAAATAATTAATTGATGTTGTTTTCAGAAAACAGATTTACACCAGGTGGAGGTGGAGGTACCTTCAGCAACCAAACAGAAACGCATCATGAAAGAGTGCATACACGAATGTTCACATTGGGTTTCATTTTACCTAGTGGCGAATGATTTCAACCGGTATGGTGAAAAAAATAAAACATGGTAATAATGAGTGCAATTACGATCGATGTTCACTGTGCCCATTAGTGCCTGTATTCTGTGTGTTTTCAACTGGAACAGGTGGATGTAAAGTCATGACCCACAAACATATATATATGAGATATATTTGTTATTTATTACACAGCTACACTCGTTATATTCAGTTTAGTGTGTCATACTTTTTCACCACTATGTATTACAGTCATACCCTTTATTCCAATTTTACTGGGTAGTTTGTTCTGCCATGTTCATATTTTGTTAATAAAATTGACAAAGCTTAATTGAAGTTATCTTGAGTCAATGGTTTTTTTCAAATGTTTCCAAATTAATATACAATTGTACATAACATTTATGAGCATAGTACCACAGCTCTTAGCACAATGTTTGTTCCTGTTACAGCCATTGCATTCAACGAAATGAAAAATAATATCGTCAGAATGATGTCATAAAATATACGATTGATGTTTTTAACAAAATACTAACTTACCGAAAATTCACGTGGAGGTGGAGGCATCCTACTGCATGCTGCAACAAAACAGAATTATGTGCATTTATGAATTGTCACATTGGATGTCAAGTGACCTAACGGTTATTTACCTCCACCAATATGGTGTGAATTGCAAATGCTAGACTTTGTAGCATATATGCAGGAATTAGGATAGAACGCCGTTTGACATCAAATTGATTCATACATGAGCAGTATTTGTAATTTAACGAATAAAATACAATGCCAATAATTGGTCTTAACTAAAGCTACATTTGACTCTCGTTGTTATTCTGCATAAAATGATTTATGTACGACAATACAAAAACATGTTGAAAGGGTGAATTTTACTTCTACTGTGGTCATTATCCAATGTTTAATTGTAATTGCTAGCAAGTACAGGGGCACATTTAGTAAACAACCTCTGTTACATCAATGATCTTATTGCAAACTGAAAAATGCACCGGAGGTCGGCCTCAAAATAGGTGGGTGGTTTATATCCAAAATAGGCGGGATGTTGGATTGTGAAGCGGTAGGTGTTATATACATAACATTACAGATTTTATAAATAACATTAATACACAATTCGCGGCAGCAGTTGCATCGGGCCACGGATATAAAAAAAATTGTGATTCATCATTCATCTTATAGTCTACCGCATAGCACCACCGTTATATGCATACAATTCCATCTTGTGCGTAGCCTTGATTAACAAAGCTCTGTGAGGAGGCGCTCTCACAACCGCCTAACGAGTGGCAAACAGCACAGAACCCGGACGTTTGCCAAGAATCTGAGCAAATATCTGGGGCTCTCATTCTATCTCACCAGTTATGAATAACATGTTTTAAGCGTATACAAAGCATACGAAACCATTTTGACAGCGTGTTCATTCAGTACAGTAACGCACCGGCGTTCGCGTGTCTGGCGAAGAGTAGAAACTCTCATACGAATGGGCATGCGCCCGACGGCGTGTATGGACTGTTCGTAGACTAAAGGCCTGTCCCCGATTATTTTCCCAGTTAATCGGACTACACCGTAACAAAGCGCAGTATATTATGTGTACCTTCACACGAGCAACGTCCATATACATTGCAAGTGCGATTAATTGGAATCCTCCGCAATTCCGATGGCACAATAGATGATACCTGGAATAACTTCTACTGAAGTACAACATGTATTTCGCGCGAATCAGTTGCCGTGCGAAGAAACAATCACTTATCTATGCCAACGCATGCTCAGTCGCTTTCGAAGGTATTCAAACTTCATACCAGCCGACTTTGTTGGGTTCCTATACTAGCGTTGTGACTTCTGTTTAATATCAGTAAGTATTAATCTCTAATCATTTTGCTATGATGTCCGTACGCGGACGCTTTGTGCAGCTTTAATATGACGTCCATGCGCGTACACAAATTCTATGTGAATGCACTAATAATAATATATTGTGGCAAGAATTGGAAGGTGGGACGTTGGTCTTAAAAAGTGGTGGGATGTGGGAGTTTTATATCAAAATAGTAGGTGGTAGATAGGAGGTTGAGACCCTTTCCACACCCGTCCTCCCCAACAATACGTCAAAGTTGAAAGAGAAGTTACCTCAGTATTAGATTATATGCATTTTTTTCTTGGAAAGAAAACAGGGAATTATAATTAAGTTTACGTCACTTATTTGAAAAGCATTTATTGTGTTCACGTTACATTTGCCGATTTATATATCCATATTTATATGTGGTGTCTAGGTTGTATTTTATGATGTCTTCTGTCGCTTTATTTTTGAGGGTCTTGCATATTTCTGTGTACTCTATGCAGTCCCTAGAGGTGTTCTTTACCATTTCTCTACGTTTTTCATTAGTGCTCTTGTTGGAGTTGATAATCTAGACTTGTCCCGTTCTGTGTTTTGTCTGGCTATGTTTGTCGCAGTCTGTTGGATCATTTCTGTCATGTTTTCATTTAGAGTGTCGATATCATCTAGTTCTTGCAGAGCAGTGAACCTGTTTTTCAGTTCGAGTTGGAATTCGTTCTTTTGAATTCCTATTTCTCTAGCGTCGACAGTTGGTTTCTTTTTTCTTAGCAGCTTCTTCCTATCTGCTTTCGTGTCTAATCTGATGTTGCTCGTCAACATTCTATGGTCGCTTCCAATGTTTATGCGGCTTATGACTCTTACATATGTGATCATGTTCGGCTTGTCAGTCATGATGTAGTCAATTTCATTCTTTTTTTTTCAGTCCTGGCTTCTCCATGTCCATCTCCTCTCAATTTTCTTCTGGAATAGTGTATTCAAGATCTTGTAATCCTTTGATGTTGTCCACTCTGTTAAGATATCACCTCGTTCGTTCCTCTTTCCTAGGCCGAAACTTCATGTCGCTGTTTCGGATGGGTTTGTTCTTACACCCACTTTGGCGTTGAAGTCTCCCATCACTATTGTATAGTGGCTTGGATTCTCCAAGATTTTATCGATGTCATTGTAGAAGATGTTTATTTAATCTTCTGAGTGTGATGTCGTTGGAGCATATACTTGAAATATTTTCAGTTGGTATCGTGTTGTTATGCGTAGAACAAGTTCTGCTATTCTTGGGCTAATCATATTAACCCTTGTTGTGCTGCCTTTCCATTTCTTGTTTATGAGGAAACATGGTCACTCACAAAACAAGCTCAGAAAAAACTAGCGGCCGCGCAGACAAAAACGGAGAGGAGTATGCTTAATATAACATACCATGACAGAAAGACAATCACCTGGGTGAGAGCAAAGACAGGAGTCACAGACGTGATAAAAACAACCAGAAGAATGAAGTGGTCTTGGGCAGGACACATCAGCCGACTCAAAGACGACAGATGGACAAAGCGCATTACCACCTGGAGACCGTACGGAAGGGTGAGATTATGAGGAAGACCAGCAAAACGATGGAGAGACGACTTGGATGAGTATTGGAATGAAACCACCTGGCAGAGAACAGCGCAAGATAGGTAAACTTGGAAACAACATGCTGAGGCCTTCGCCCAACCACGGGATAATACACCTGATATATAGAAATACATACATTAAAATAACTTACATACATAATGCATAAATGACGATGATTAAAGATAATATAGAGACGTTGCAATAGTCCATCGTCCAATTACAACATTGCATCATCCATTGTATACAAAAATTATGAGAAGGCTTGATGGAAGAGAACAGTCTTCAGTCCCTTCCCAAGATGCACAGAACCCCGTTCTTACTTAGACTTAGTGGCTCCCGCGTCCATAGACGCATGAGACAGTCAAAGCATTCCACCCAGATCTGTTGATTGCTAGCATTCTGACGTCGCTCCATCTTTTGTTGACCACCTGTAGGTTGCGGTCGACGGTCTGGCGCCAGTTCATTCTCGGTCTTCCTCTCCTTCTCTGACTAGCTGGAGTCCACCACATTACTTGCTTGTCAGGTCTAGTAGGTGGGAGCCTCGTGACATGGCCGAGCCAGCTCATGCGTCTTCTGCAAATGGTTACGGATGCCAGAGGTTGATCTGATCGTATCTGGACCTCTTTGTTCATCAAATGGTCGCTCCAATGAATGCCCAAGATCTTGCGCAGGCATTTAGTGTCGAATGCATCTATTTTGTTTTCTTGGCTTGTTTTGGTTGCCATGATTCGCATCCGTATAGTAGGGTTGGGAGAACGTTTGAATTATAGAAGCGGAATTTAGATCTTAGAGTAAATTTTTTTATGTTCGAAATTTTCCTCAGCTGGTTGTAGGCTGCTGACGCTTTCCCCACTGTGCAGTTTAATTCCTGATCGATGATTCCTTGGTTGTTGATGGAACTACCAAGGTATGTGAAGTTTTCAACTGTTTCCACTTTGTTGTGGTTGATCGGAACATCTGTGGACAGTTGATGTTCGCCTGTCAGCATGTTTTAAATCTTCTCTGCACTGATTACAAGTCCCAAACCATCAGCGTATCTGCCGACTGATTCCACGAGACATTGTTTGCCCTGGGTGGTGCTTGAGACGGTAGCAGTGTCATTAGCAAAGTCCAGGTCTGACAAACGCTCCTCCTTAACCCAAGTAATCCATTCGCCTCTGGTTACCCCGTTCAGTTCAGTTTAAATGGAAGAGCGTTCCAAAAAAGGACCTGCATACGAGAAAGCTCGTCGGCCAAACCGTTCAAGCTTGACCGTAGCAACAGCGAGAAGAGACTGGTCAGCAAAACGAAGACTGGTAAAATACGGTCGAAAAGGTAGCAAGGAGTGTGAGCGTGCACGGCACCGTGCATCAAGGTCAACAGCTTAAACTGAATTCGCCATCTGACAGGTAACTAATGCAGCTCAGATAACCAATGCAGCTCTCATAGTTTTATACGAACGTTATTCCAGGATGCTAGATATAATTTCAACCATGTCGCGTTAGCTGTTTTAAATCAACGTTACGATTTCATCACAGTATCGCTCTGTCCACAAGGGAATGTTGTCTTCAACACGGTCTGATAGATTATCTTCCACCACTATTCAAACCCAGCAACATGTGTACATTGTTGTCAACTCTCTGCCAGAAGTGTTTATCCTACATCATATTCACTGATCACTCATACAACAAAGCCAACAGAGCTTCGATCCTCTTATTCTGGTCTACCTATTGTTCTCAAACTAATTTGAAACTTTCTCATTTGCTGCACCAACTTTAGTGTTAGGTTAGCAGGAAACAAAATAACAAATACTCTCTCCCCCCCTCTCTCTCTCTCTCTGTATATGTGAGTGTCTCTTCCCCCCCCCCTCTCTCTCTCTCCCTGTCTCTCCCCCCCCTCTCTCTCTCTCTCGCTCGCTCTTTACCTCTGTATGTCCCTCCCCCCCTCTCTCTCTCTCTCTCTCTCTCTCTCTCTGTGTATGTGTGTGTGTGTGTGTGTGTGTGTGTGTGTGTGTGTGTGTGTGTGTGTGTGTGTGTGTGTGTGTGTGTGTGTGTGTGTGTGTGTGTGTGTGTGTGTGTGTGTGTGTGTGTGTGTGTGTGTGTGTGTGTGTGTGTGTGTGTGTGTGTGTGTGTGTGTGTCACTCTCTCTCTCTCTCTATCTCTCTCTCGCTCGATTTTTCTCTGTGTGTATCTCTGTCTCCCCTCTCCGTCGCCCCCTCCCTCTCTATCTTTCTCTCTCTCACTCTCTCTCTCTCTCTCTCTCTCTCTCTCTCGCAAAACAATAAAACTAATAATCAATTAATATTAACAAGTGTGAATGGGGATAGAGACATCACTAACTTGTGGGAGGGAGCTTGTCTTTCAGGCAAGCATAAACTGAAGGGAAAGCCTAGTCAATAGGTTGTCCTCTAAAAGGGTGATAAATGATGATTATTCAAATATATTTTCATAGCTTCTGCAAATCGTCTAAAGTAAACATTTGGGGCTGACAATTTGCTGCCAAATGAACCTATGCTGTCATCTGACCCTTTTATCAGTATTTTTATGTACGTACGCAAATGTGCATAACATGCAGAGAAAGGTGACGTGGCTCCAGCTTGGGAGATGTTACATTGCCAACTTGAATCAGCTCAGACTTAAGAGTAGGTGCACTTAATATTTAAAAAAATTACATTTATACGTAAAGGGGAACCCTCAAACGGACTCTTCCTAACATGCACCGACTGTAATAAAGTCATACACATAAAATGCGCTGGCATATACCGCCAAGATTTCAATGCAACCTACAGAAACCGCAGCAGTCAATGGCATTATCCTAATTGATCGGCACCCTGTGGCATCTGTCACAGGGAAGTCCTAAATCATCACGAAGCTATACAATGCGACCATTGTTCCAACTGGATCCACACACACAAACACAAACACAAACACAAACACACACACACACACACACACACACACACACACACACACACACACACACACACACTAAACTTTTCAAATTCCGTTTTCAGTGACACAGAAATATCAACATCCAACGAATTTGACCTTCTCGTCAACCTTAACCTAGATGAAACCATGCACACCCGAACATCCAAAAACCATTCAATGACAACGTAGAACATTTACAGTCTGCCTAGCGATGATGACAATACGAGCAAGGAGTCCCTTTCATCGCGAAGCTTCAGCTCACAGGACGTCTCGATTAGTTTTCCCCTACGTACGTCATCACCTACATTTAATACCAGACCTGTGGCAACACCACATTCTAAGCCGAATATAAACACTTTCCGGGTGCTTACCTTTCAAAGCATCAAAGCAAAGCTTACCTCATTCTGGTTGTTGCTATCAGAAGTGACCCAGATAGCGTCATCGGAAGTGAAACATGGCTGTGAGAAGGGATGCATGAGAGGGAGATACTACCAGATGGTTACAATCTCATTGCGCGAAAGGATCGCAAAGACCATCATGGAGGTGTTGTCATAATCGCCAAGGACAGGAACAGAAATCATCATGGAAACTGAAACCGAGTTCATAGCTGCGCTGTTTGATTGCCCTGGGAATTCACCACTTATTTTTGGAGCACTGTACTGCCCGCCCAACACTGACCAGTCGTACATGGAAGAACGGAGCCGTAATATTAACTACACAACGACAATCCCCGTGCCGCCATATGGATTGCCGGAGATGCAAACCTGCCGGCGTGGACTGGAAGACTGATGTGATCAGCGGGAACAGCAACCCCTTGCAAATTAACCGGTGCTTTGTCGATACTCTGCATGACATAGGCTCCGTAAAGATGGTCAGACTCCCAAATAGAAGCAACAACATAATATTTGTCCTCATCACAAACCGGTCAAGCCTAATTCAGGAGTGTAAAACCATTTCTGGAATTAGTGATCATGACATTGTGTTTGCTGAGACCAGCACTCGTGCCACGAGAAACAGACCACCACGAAAGAAGATATTCCTATGGAAGAACCCTGACACAGATACATTGAGGGCTGATATAAACATATTTACTAATTCCTTTACCCAAGACAACACAAACCAAACTAACATCAACGACTTATGGAACCTTTTCAGAGACTCGTATCTGGAGTTGATCGAAGCCAGAATTCCATCAAAGTTGTCTTCCCAAGATACAGCCAACCCTGGGTCACCAAGTAATTGAAGAGAATATCCAAGCGGATGAAAAGGGCCTTCCGCAAGGCTCGCTTGTCTGATGACCCAGACGATTTTCACCGATACGAAAGGCTGAAGAAGGATTCCAGATATGAATGCAACTATGTCAAGGACATTGTCGCCAGCGATGGAAATCCAAAGAAACTCTACACCTTTATCAAAAAGAAGAGATGTGACAGCAGTGGTGTCGCCCCCTGAAGATAGACGGTGTACAAGCCAATGACCCACAGAAGAAAGCCACTATACTGAATGTGCAGTTCAGTAGCATCTATGCCACCGACGACAGCACCAACATACCATCCCTGAGTGGAGAGCCATTCCCAGATATGCACCAGTTCACAATAGATCAAGCTGGCGTCCAGAAGATCCTCGAAGGCCTTAAACCCACACATAGCTGCTGGCCCAGATAACATCCCGACCAAACTCCTGAAAGATTTCGCACCAGAAATCAGCCCGGCACTTACTTTAATCTTCTAAGCATCACTGCATCAGGGCACAAAACCAGATGACTGGAAGAAAGCAAATATCACCCCAATATTCAAGACGGACGACCGCAGCAGTCCGGTAAACTACCGACCCATATCACTAACATCAGTATGCAGCAATGTGATGGAACATACATGAGATCCTCTCCGACCAGCAACACGGCTTCAGAAAGAGGAGATCATGCGAAACCCAGCTGATCATAACGCTACAAGACCTAGCAGCTACATTAGACCAGGGAGAGCAGATCGATGCGGTCCTGCTTGACTTTAGCAAGGCGTTCGACAAGGTATCCCACCAGCTGCTGGCCATCAAACTGCAGCACTATGGCGTCAGGGGCAACCACCTCATGTGGAGTTTCTCTACAACTACAAAGCTGCCTTGCCAGGAAGTCGTAGAGCATTCCAAGGGAAAGTTCAAGATCTGACCACCGAGGCCACCGCCTACGGTTAGGAAGAACCTAAGTAAACCTAAGTAAGTAAATAAAAACCTATTGGTTGTAGTCTTGGTACAGCGGTGGTTAATTACCAGATGATTGACTTCTGTTTGATCCTTCCGCGAAAGGACTACAAACATTACTTGACATATGTTAGGAGGAAAGAAATTAAACTTCGCCACCTCACAAAAATGTCTTGGACATGTAATTTGTAACGACTTATCGGATGAGGCTGACATTCAAGCCTAAGTGAGATTTCTGTATGCTAAGAGTATAATGTTGCGTCAAAAATTTCACTTTTCTTCAACTGCTATAAAATAAATAAGCCGTTTACTGCATATTTCAGTAATATTGATATGTGTGCTTCGTGGGTAAATTGTAGAAAAGCAAATTTTCAGCAATTTGGTGTAGTTTATAACAACTCCTACTGCCTATTAGATGCAGCGCTAGTGCAGAGGTTAAATGTTTGTTGGAGGTAGCATAGCTGAGACAACCTATAAAGGATGTAGTGGAGACAGGCGCAATTACTAAGCAGGGTACCGATCAGATGGGTGACATAGTGACTAAATATATGTAGGAGATATGTGACAGGAGGGAAGACGACAAGAAGGAAGGGGTAAGTGACAGACCTAACGGAAGGGAATTGACGGTTGCATACGCTACAGGAGGGAATGAAGCACGGGTGTTTATGTGGCACTGTATAGTAAGAAAGACTGACAAACCACAGACTAGGTGTAACGATGTGGTTGTGTGTTTACTGGGGGCAAGAATAGAGTCTGCTATAGAAAAGGTAAAGAAAGTCCTGGTTCATGTCAAGTAAGGATGAGATAGAGTTGGCTTCGTAGATTGAGAGGGATGCTTTGTTGGTAGGGAATAGGTGTTTTTGAGGACACGAGATTTCTCTTAGACTTGGAAAATTACAAGGAAGAGACACCTTTCACCAGCCGCTCTGATAGTCTTCCACCATGGATGAAGCGTAATGTTAATGACGCTAAAATATATGTTAGGTTTCCCGGAATCGCCGAGAGACTCCCGGAAATCTATCAAGTATTCCAGTCGCCCGCACGGGAGAACAAATCTCCAGGATTTCTAATGAAATAAAAAATATGTTTATGTGGCCTCAGTTAGCAAAAGATCGCCAATCCATTCTTTTACTAACGCCCACAACAAGAACAAGGGTTATTTCAATTACGCTTTGAGCATACTGGACAATAGAGGCTTGGCTAAACCGTATCCTTGTGCCTGGCATGTTGCATTGTTTATAATGTGTGTTAATTATCGCTCATCGATCAGCAATCCGTTAAATTTTTATTTACATAATGCCCATCAATACATCTCCATTTGATATGAATTCTATTCAATTCATATATGCGTGTTAATCACCACAATTAGAGAACGTTGTGAACGAAAAAACGTAGTTTTAAAATATGTTTCAGAAAAAATGCCTCCGTCACCTGGGATATTAAATGCCTTCAACTCCCAGGATCACAAACTTTGAAGAAAAGAAAATGTTTCACTTCTAGCCCTGCCACTAAATAGTATATTTTCTGCCTGTGTAATAAAATATTTAGGTTACTGCCAGTCAGGAAAGGGATTTTTTACGGTAATATATTTCAGGAGTAGAACAAATTGTTTTATTCCAAGACCATTTTAGTAGTAAATAAGTTTTTATTAACATGTCAGTGGACCATTTAATAATACATGTGCAATGTATTAGGAATTGAAGCTGACGTAATGTAATTTCTATGCGTGCCGATGATGTGAAATACTCCAGTGTAAGCACAATTCTCTTATGTCATGAGACCCTCCGATTCACGCACAATTCTCCGAGACCCCGGGGCCCTCCGATTTACGCATAAATCTCCTGCATTCGACACAACTAACAAAACAGTTGGTGTGTTCAGAGTACACACGGCATTGGCTGAAGGAGAAGATGGAACCAGTGTGTAATGTCATATGACATACCTATCATTGGCAACCAAAGACACTGCACCAAGTGACGTGGTCAGTGATCTCCTAGCACCTAAATATCGAGGAAAGCAGCTGAAAACCATTTATACCAGAAAACTATCAAAGCTGACAGAAAGCTGCTACAGCGATTGTTCAACTCTGTCACTGCGGATCGATTCGTGAAAATGGTGAAAATCCTGAGCATGAACTGTCCCCAAACCCGCTTTCACTGGCCAAGTTTCAGAAACTGACACGAAGACATGTGTGCTGGTTCATGGATTCATCCAAGCTCTTAAAATGCCTTATGGGTGCCAAGCATTTGGCAACTACGCTGATGTGTTCAAGCATAATACTTTGGAGAGCAGATGACAAGCGTGAATGTAATATTTGATGGCAACATTGGGGTGGATTCAATCAAGACGTTGTTCCGTTCAAAGCAGTTGGAAAAAGAAGAAGCTAATTCGCAAGTTTGTCGATGGACAGCATGTCCCACTTTCACAGTTTTTGAGCCAATTAATTGCCTCGGTTTTGCCCAAATTCTTCATGGTGAAGGGGAATGATCTACCAGAATGATACGAGCTGGTAACAAGGGGGGGATTCTCTGGTGCTACAGATGCGACGCGAAACAATGTTAGGCTTTGGGGGTAACCATGAAGAGGATGACACCAAGGTGATATTCTATTCATGTGATTGAGTCAGTAGAGGATACGACAGAGTGCTGGTAATCGACAAACACAGAGATGGCATGCCACTTCTGGTGCACATCTGGCACGGCAAAGAAGCGGAAATGTTGTCCAATGCATGCAGTACATGAAATACTAACACAACGTGTGATTGACAACCTGCTTAGCTTCCATGCAATAACAGGTTGTGATGCAACATCAGCCTTTAGTGGCCATGGGAAGAAAGACAACAACTTTCCAGAACCAATCACTCGTTGTCAATGGAATTGGTAGTGACGGAGGACTCGCTATAATATTTTGAGCGTCACCTGCATGACACACCTGAACAACCAACCGTCGAACATATAAAATATTACCTGTTAAAAATATAAAATATTACCTGTTAAATACTTAGACAAGGTACGTATATACGACAAAAAAATAATATAGTTTTTTTCTGATAGATCTAGTGAATGTGGCATAAATGCACACACAATCTCAAAATACCCATTTTAACTTTGTGACATTGAACATGACCTTCAAATAGAAAATCGAGGGTGGCGTCCACCCACACCTTTCTCCCATCGCATAAACGATTAGTCTATCATGGATTCCTGCTACTGACAAACAATGCCTGCAAAAGTGTAAAATGTCATGTTGGCTTGCCCACCATGAACAAGTGTCCGGAATTGTCATGGCCATAGATGTCATTATACGTTATTTTTTCTTAAAGAAGTAAATATTAAGGAAACTTATACTACTATTATGCCTAAGAATGTGATTTTTGTATGGGGTTTTGAAATAAAAACAGTTGTGTGCTAATTAATGGATGTATAAGCCAACACTTTTAGAATAATTTGTTTTGTCTTATAATTATGCCTTGCTTTGTTTTATGTAGCGAATTGCTATGACAAATTTACGCATAAACGTTTGACTCGCCCTTCCTTTGAGTATATCAAAGCCGTGATGCTTCAAACCTATGAACAGACACATTACATGTCGAGAGTTTAGAACATTAGACAATCATGACGTTGTGCAACGTCAGTCGCAATAACAAATTTCGTTGTATACACATGTACACACTATTATTAAAACCTGTTGCCCCAACATATAATTGCAATGTATATTGGACAGAATTGTTCAAGTTGTAACATTTAAAGCAAAGTGAAGCAAAACCATTGCAAAAGTTGAACATTGCGAAATTATCATAAGGTAATTTACTGTCTCGATGCTTTAAGTATCACTACTCAGCAATTCAACGATATTTATACCTGTTTCTTGGATTTTGGCATATTTCACCTGCCCAGTAGTCAGTAGAAACAAGTTTACAAAACTTATCAGCCTTAGCTTTGCCCCAACGAGTGTAATTATATTATAAAACGTAACTCTTACTACGACGTCGATCACTTGCACAGCAGTAGGCCATATCAGTCACGTATACGATTTCGGTTATTGTTATCTATAGCACCATAAGTCAGCTTGCGCCTGGCATCAAAACAATATCTGCAAGTATAATATATTTTATTTTATCTACATTTAAAACTGTATAACATAAATTAGTATCTAGAATATAGTTTTGTTGAGGCTATGCAAATTTTATTTACTATCCTACGCATGTTGTTCTTTTGGAATGAAATATACTGTCTGCCGCTTGAACCCCTTTGTCTCAGTCTAATCGCATCGACCCCCCAATGTTTCAGTCTAACCACTTCAACCTCCAGTGTTTCAGTATGTCCATTTCAACCACCACTGTCTCGGTTTGTCCACTTCAATGACCACTGTAAAATTATGACCACTCCAACCCCCATTGCCTCAATATGATCACTTCAACGACCACTGTCTCATTCTGACCACTATCTATGCATTTCAACCCCACTGTCTCAGCATGTCCACTTTAAACAATCACTCTGTCAGTCTGTCTAACCCCCCGTTAAATATGCTTAAATTAACACCGCCGAACAAGCCTGCCCACTTGATTACTACACTTTCGTCCTGTCCTGATTAAACCACAACTGTCTCAATTTATCTACATGTCGTAGGCTCTCCAGTGTCATCCCCACTGTGCCTGACCACTTCAACCTCCCCTGTCTCAATACGTCCACTTCAACACGCACTATCTCAGTATGTCCACTTCAATCTCTACTGTCTCATTGTGTCCACTTCAACCCCACTGTATCAGTATGGTCACCTCACCCCCCACTGTCTCAGTCAGTTCAATTCAACCATCACTGTCCGGGCGAGCCAACCGGGTCTGTGACTTGTGGCATTTGCCGATCCGCGACTCTACTGCACCCGAATCACTGTTGCACATACGTTGTTTTGAAGATAGCAACTGATTTTCTGCGGATTGCAACCCCTACTGTTTCAGTCTGTCATTCAAACCTCACCATCTTAGTCACTCTATGTCGACCGTCACTGCTGTATACTGTCAACGTCAACCCCCCAACTGTCTCATTATGTCCACTTCAACCCCTACTGTCTCACTGTGTCCACTTCAACCCACACTGTCACATGCTGTCGACTTCAACCCCCCTGTCTAATTATGTCCACATCAACCTCACTGTCTAATTCTGTCCACTTCAACTCCCACTGTCTCATTCTGTCCACTCCAACCCCCACTGTCTCAGTCAACCTAAGCAATATGTTCACTGCAACATCACTGCCATAGGTGTTCCTTAATAGATGTACTTGTAACAATATGTATTTTCAGTAAACATCATGCACACATATGTTTTGTACCAGTAGTTAAATTGACAGAGCTTCTGACAAATATTGCAGTGTCAACAACAGACGTTTGTTTGACAGATTTGATAATACCATGCTTGAGACTTTGAACAAAGATAATCGTATTGCAAAGATGGAAAGGATTTGCTTAAATATACAACGTTTGCAGTTTATACATAATAATATTAATTCCAATAATGTTTTGCTTAACTACCTCAACTACCAGACACATTTGAAACATAGTGCTATGTGTGTTTTTAAGATTTGCCATGTACGCAAATATATTACACAGGAAACATAGTTTGCATACTAATATCAATGTTTGGAATTAAATACAAGCAGAAACAGGAATGTATAGTTTGGTCATTCGTCTTGCATTGCAGGCATCGTAGCTGTATCCTGCTTCGTTTGTGGTTTGGTTTTCTTGTCAGCATCTTAAATGTGATTTATATTAATATAATCTTTAATATCGCACACAAATATAATTGTTGCATTGTAATACAAAGTCAGTAACCGTCCAGCAGGGAATCAAAATCGTCTGACCGAGAATGAGCGCACCTGATGTAAACATATCTTATCAAGTCCTTCCTTACAAGTCTCTCAAGGCTAGGGCCATAACCAGTAGGTCACCAGCCAATCAGAGCGTGACAATTGTATCAATAATACTAGCATAGTATAGGTTATATTACAAATAAATATCTAAAGCGCCTGACACAAATGTTACGTATATTATTTAATCGATTGTCTATACGTATATACCTGTGTATGTGATTGCACATAGTGAGTGAAATATATACAGAAAAGAGGTTTGCCGCGGACAATACATAAAAGTAGGTATACGATTAGTCATTACTAAGAATGGAACGATCAATGCTACTGAAACGTAAGGGCACACCGTGTTACCCTGCCACCTGTTGATTGCAGTGACAGAGGCTCAGTTCATTCAAGCTATCACTCACCTAGCCTTGTGACAGAGTCACTGTCTAGCGTTGATAGTCACGCTCTAATTATTTCAGTACACGACAAACACAGTATTGCTCGGTGCGTTAGACTAGAGATAGAAAACACGATAGTCAATACCACATAAACAACATTTCCCTGTCAAAGAACGTTAAAAAACATTATTCGTTGCATGGTTAAAGAACATCTCAAGACACATAAGTTTAAATTGACATACGATGGATACAATGAATTTGTCAATTTACTGTATTACCCCTGTTATCTTTATCTTTTCGAATACTGTTAATTCAGGCAAAAAACATATGTATACATATATATATGCATTAAATTAAATAAAAAATAAATATAAATAAATAAAATATAAATAAGTTATAAAAATAATATCAGCTAAAAATATAGATATATAAATAAATATGTTAAAAATATATATAATAATGAATAAGTAAATATGCAAATTGGATCTAAAATCACCATTATACACAGTAATGTGATCGTGCCCATTTAGACATGGGTCCATTAACAATATTGGTACGATAGGTCATATGTTTTATCAACGTAATTTCAATGTCATAAACCCGGTTTCTGCAACCATATATATATATATATATATTTGCGTAATAGGGCGTCAAAGTCATCAATGCAATTACTAACAAACATACAACTAGCGCTGTCCCATACGTTATATTCTAAAATCCGCTTACACATGTTGTTGTAGGAAACATGTACTTAGTACATGTTAATATGTTGTGATTCATTTATTATGTTGTTTACATGCATTAAATGTTTTAATCAGCACTTCTATTTTATATTGTGTTTTTAACAAAATATATCAATAATTGGTGCAATGTTATGTAAAGTATCCAAGAGTATTTTATTTACAATTAATTCAGAAGCTATGCATATCTCCTCAAACTCTATTCCCTGGATTACCTATGAAGCACTTTCATAGGTAATCCATATACATCGGGTCAAATGTCAAGGTCACCGACATTTACGATACAAATATTGTTCAACTACCATATGATGCAAACATGTGGACAGGGCGGTGTCTTAGCTGTATCCGTACGAACAATATCATCATATTACGGCAATTTGGGCCATTGAATTATGTTTGTAAACATGGTAATGCGAATCTGTACTACGTTTTCTATTCTTATATGATATAACTGTAAAAACTATTTCATTTCAGGTCTTTGGCATGAGTACGTTTCTCCACAGGCTGAATATATGTGCAAATGTAATAAAAATTGATGTCCTAGTTGTGCAAATAAATTAGCAAGGAAAGGTTCATAAAATATTTCTGAAGCTGGACTTGATTTCATGTGTCTATATACATGGAGTCTTACATCATAGTAGATAATGTTTACTCTCGTGTAATGTGTATTACTGAATCACGGGTGTACGTAGACATATCAGATCGATCTTAATCTTCTCACGACACAAATGTCAAGTGCAAAAATAAACAATATATTGCCATGGCCGGTTATCAAACCATGTCTTCTGCTGCATGCATTTTGTTATGTGACTAATAGTTATTGTATGTTGTTGTTACATTGTAAAGTAATGATGGCAAAACTGCGAATGGAATCAAATTTGCAGCCACAAGTACAAAAGATCTAGTTTATTTTCTAACATCAAGACTAAAAGCCAGATTACATGGGCCAATCTGTATGGACGGTGTGATCACAGCAGGCACACTATCTTGTATGTCAAAGAACTAAAGAAGAAGAAAGAAGGCTTGTAAAATATAATTAACCTAACAAATCATGTTATGTATGTCACTATTTTAATTTTGTTATGTGGGTGCAAGCACGCAGTCGTGTTTGTGAATTCCAAAATGTGAACCCTTGCAAAGTAACATGGGTGTGCCCATACGCCAAATATAAATCGGATATATAGGCAAATATGGGTTATACCGCTGTCAAAAACTTCACGAGAACGCGCACGACAAGTAATATACATATATTCATGTTTCAGTTATGATATTATCCTCCGTTGTGGATACACCTGAACGACCGTGGAATTGAAAGTTGACTCAGTTGTCGCATCACTAAATGAGGCGTATTACTTGGATTTATCTCGATTTATATCAACAAATTATTGTTGATGAATGTAACTTTGATTTTTCTAATCGCATATGTGTGAAATATATGTAGTTTTTTTATAAACAATATTTAGTATTCGCCAAGATTCAGCTTATTTGATGCAAAACACAAGAATCGCTTTTAGCAGCGTAAGAACCATATGGTGATGATGGCCCCTAAACACGGCTGGACACCTGTGTGATAGAAGGTATAGACCCGGGCGACAGTTGGGTCCAAATATCAAGTACAATGTGGACCCCCTATGATATTTCGACCTTATGACAAGTAATAACCATTACATTGTTTCCATAATTTATTATATTGTGTATCTCGAGCGGTAGTGTGTGTGTGTGTGTGTGTGTGTGTGTGTGTGTGTGTGTGTGTGTGTGTGTGTGTGTGTGTGTGTGTGTGTGTGTGTGTGTGTGTGTGTGTGTGTGTGTGTGTGTGTGTGTGTGTGTGTGTGTGTGTGTGTGTGTGTGTGTGTGTGTGTGTGTGTGTGTGTGTGTGTGTGTGTGTTTGCGTGCGCGTGCGTGCGTGCGTGCGTGCGTGCGTGCGTGCGTGCGTGCGTGCGTGCGTGCGTGCGTGCGTGCGTGCGCGTGCGTTATGTTGAGTGGGTGTTATGTATTATTATGAATCATGGCATTAGAAATGGACCCCACATCTTCAACCTTTCGATGACATTGATTAAGGCGGATACTGTTATTAAACTATATAATTATTATACTATATAATTATCATGATTAGGTTTGTACAAGCGTGTCCAAATTTCATATCATATGTGCACCGCAGGTCCAAATAGCTGGGGGTCCATAGTTCATATGACGCTGGCGCAACCGCCTGACCGTATAAGCTACGATACAGCGACGTGCTTGAGCAATCACAAATTTATGCATAGCAAAGGTATTTTTAGCTGGCATGGTCGACTGATCAGGCCAGCAGTGCGACCTTACGGCACACACAGCGACGAGGCCGCACGGAATGTGGCGCTGTATGTATTTCAAAAGCAGGGTGCCGGCTGCATTGATCGCAGCAGTAATCGCACTGAACACCACTAGACACTACTGATAGTTTACTCGAACGGTGCTACCTATGTAGGATCTATTCCCTGTCCCCTTACCTCTGAAGTGTGTGTCACAACGGAGACTATGCGTCGACGGCCTCTCCGTTTAGGTTCGCTCTTATGACGGACGTTTGGACCGCAGTAGGGTAACAGTTATCAGAGCATGACGATATCGACATGTGACCAACAAAATATTGATGCCACACACGGAGTAGTCTGGCGGGCGGGCGGGCGGGCGGGCGGGCGGGCGGGCGGGCGGGCGGGCGGGCGGGCGGGCGGGCGGGCGGGCGGGCGGGCGGGCGGGCGGGCGGGCGGGCGGGCGGGCGGGCGGGCGGGCGGGCGGGCGGGCGGGCGGGCGGGCGGGCGGGCGGGCGGGCGGGCGGGCGGGCGGGCGGGCGGGCGGGCGGGCGGGCGGGCGGGCGGGCGGGCGGGCGGGCGGGCGGGCGGGCGGGCGGGCGGGCGGGCGGGCGGGCGGGCGGGCGGGCGGGCGGGCGGGCGGGCGGGCGGGCGGGCGGGCGGGCGGGCGGGCGGGCGGGCGGGCGGGCGGGCGGGCGGGCGGGCGGGCGGGCGGGCGGGCGGGCGGGCGGGCGGGCGGGCGGGCGGGCGGGCGGGCGGGCGGGCGGGCGGGCGGGCGGGCGGGCGGGCGGGCGGGCGGGCGGGCGGGCGGGCGGGCGGGCGGGCGGGCGGGCGGGCGGGCGGGCGGGCGGGCGGGCGGGCGGGCGGGCGGGCGGGCGGGCGGGCGGGCGGGCGGGCGGGCGGGCGGGCGGGCGGGCGGGCGGGCGGGCGGGCGGGCGGGCGGGCGGGCGCGTTTTGTTCCGGGTGATCTCAGCCCCGCCGCTGTTGACGAGATGGGCGGGCGGATGTACGGCGTGCGCTGGGTGATGTCACCCCATAGAGGAGGAAGGGTGTGGTTGAGGAGACAAAAGCGATGATACAAAACCTGAATGAAAAAAATACATGTTAATGTGTCTCTTAGACGCGGTGGTTGATCACGGCCGTCGTAGGATCCCCGGTTGGAAGACGAGAGTCGCGCAGTCTGGGACGATGGTGAATTTCTTGACAATGAAGAATCTACGGAATCTACGGTCCGAGGCTCAGGATGAGCGTATCTCGTTGAAGTCACGATTATGTGATAAACTAGGCTACACTTGGCTACATATGCAATACTGATTCTATGAAACTCGTTGACTTCCGTACCGGCTATTTAACCAGGCTTTAGAAACACTTCAATGGGAAAGAGAATCTGGAGTGACTAGAACTAGAGAAACTGTCATCCAATTGACGGAAGGACAAGGGAAGAAGGGGAGGCGCCGGACGCCACCAGGCGGAAGGAAGCGGCTGACCCGGCTGCAGCAACTGGGAGACGTACGCAACGCAGAACATATTTGCCCTTGGTGGTGCATGGGTTTTGAGAACAGCCCTGTCCGGACACGAGATAACGACTCTACGGAACACCAACAGTGGTGCTGCAGGCCTTGACTGACAAGAAAACGTTGAATATGTGAAACGTCAAAATCCCGTGCTCTCCTCGCACAATTCAACATGGCTGTACGTTGGGTATCATCCTGCCGAATTCCGTTAGGGTCGAACGGTGCTCATCCCCAAGGTCGCAACACAGCCTGATCTCAATGTCAAGTTTTGTTTGTCGTATCTTTGTCGACTACTGGCGGCACGGATGTCCGAGAGCATGGAGTTTGACTCGAGGCAACGATTTTTTGTACAGGAGACCGGATAGCAGACAATATCTTTCTACTGTGACGGAAAGGTGTGATTAACTTAAAGCGTTCATGGATGTTTCTAAAGCATTCGACTCAGTGTCCCAGTCTTCACCCTTCTTGGCGACAAGGATAATTTGGTGTCATGGCCCATCACTGACTACATGCGTAGCCTGAATTCAGGTGTTTCCACATCCATGCACGTCGATGGCCAGTATAGTAACCCCCTGCCGCGGAACAGGGAGGTATGTCATGGAGATTGTTTCTCGCCGCTACTGTTCAGCTGTATCATCGATTAGACGTTGCAGTCACTGGATTCTGAGATGGGAATTGTGGTCGGTGAAGACGGTCCTCGTCTCAATCACTTGGCGTTTGCGGACGACATCGTTCTGCTGGCTCAGGCGAAGATTGGCATCTAACATATGTACTCTCAGTTTGACCGGACGGCTCGGTCGCTGCGGTCTGACACATAATCCGGAGAAACCTGTGTCGTGTTATTTTGTAGAAGTGTCTCGCGCCAATTCCCCTTTTACTCGCGTCTGTCTGTGTGGTGACTGGCTTGCTGGAGTCGAAGTAAGCCAATGTTGATGCTGCAGTGATTGCTTCTTTCACGTTTTTGAACGCTTTCTGATGCTCAGGGCCCACAGAAAGACACTGTCCTTCTTGATTAGATCACGGAGGGGTGCTGTTGTGGTCGCGAGATCTGGCGTGTAGCGTCCTAGGTAGTTTATCATACCAAGGAAGCTTTGCAGTTCCTGGGCACTTGTCGGTGGCGACATGTCAACGATTGCTGCAATCTTGCCCGGGTCAGGTTCTAACCCGTTCGACGAGAGGTAGTTTCCGAAGAACTTGATTCTTCTTGATTTCACAACGCATTTGTCAGGGTTGAGACATAGACCGACCTCTTGCGTACGTCTCATGACGTTGTCCAGGTGCTTGTCATGCTCAGCCTCTGTTTTGCCGAACACAACGATGTCATCAGTGATTGCAACAACTCCAGGAAGACCCTCGAAAGTCTGGTCAACTTTCTTCTGGAACACATCTTGTGCGGAAACTAAGCCAAATGGAAGACGGCGGAAGCAGTACCGCCCGTGTGGCGTGTTGAACGTTGTGAGCAGCTTCGACTCGTCGTCAAGCTTCACATTCCAGTATCCGGATCGTGCATCTAGTATTGTGAAAACACTAGCGCCTTGCAGTTGAGGTAGTATGTCGTCCATAACCTGTGTGTAGTGATGAGGTCTTCTTATCCATGTGTTCAAGTCCTTTGGATCCAGGCATATACGTATCTCACCTGATGGTTTGGTCACATAAACGACACTGTTAACCCAGTCAGTGGGCTGGACAACCTTCTCGATGATGTCTAGTTGAATCATTCGACTCAGTTCCTTCTTCACCGATTCCTTCAACGATTCAGGGACGCGTCTTGGTGGATGTATGACAGGCTCTGCGTCCTGCTTCAGGTCAATGTGGTACTCGCCAGAAAAAAAGACCAACACCTCGAATGCATTTCGGGTATTTGTTGAGTAGGTCCCCTTTTGCATCACCCTTCCTACCACTAGATGATGGGTTGTCTCCCTCTTTCTTCAGTAAAGAAACTTGACTGGTGTCGTGACAGTCATAGCATGATGATTTCTGTTCACAGTTCAGCGAAATCAGTCTCAAGTCCATACATGCTTGCAGTCCTAGCATTGTTGACCCTCTGTCTTGAGTGACTTGAAACTCGATGTCGAGTGCGATGTCGCTGTGTGTGCAACGTAGCGTAAAACATCCATACTGCTTTACCTTTGTACCACCATAAGCACTCAAGCCGACTTTGGGCTTCTGTAAACGTAGTGACCTTCCATGTTTGTCTTGTTTGTCTGGGAATAGGTGTTTGAATGTGCGTAGTGGCATTACGTTAACCTCTGCTCCACTGTCAATTTTGCATTTCACAAGTACGTCTGTGTCTTGTCCCGTCATCTTTACGTTCGCGAAGGCTTGGGACTTGCTTCCTTCTTTGAATATGGATTCAAGTTTTGCAAGCGGCGTAGTTTCGACTGTATCGAGCACAAAGTCGTCATCCGCTTTGTCGCTTTCACCGTTGTCATTAACAGTATGCACTTTCTTTTTTCCATAGTAGCCTCGATTGCCTTTCGACCGGTTCTGGGGCTGTTGTTGGCGTCTTGCTCCACTCTTTTGGTCTCGTTTTTTCTTGAGACAGACGCAAGCCCAGTGTCCCTTGAGAGTGCAATATCGACAGGTAGATTCTGCCGCCGGACATGTGTCACTTTTAGTGTGTGTTTTTCCACAATTATAGCAACCAAGAAGATCTCCATCTCCATCTTCCTGTATTGGGGACGTTGTCTGTTTACTGCCTGTACTTGCCGGGTGTCCTGGATGTCTTCCATTTGCCTCTCTGTACCTTCATATGCTCGTACTATGGCCAATGCCTCATCCAATGTTGTTGTCTTGTCCTTGGCAATTAGTTTGCGGCGTACGTCATCGCTGTCAGCCGACAACGTGTATGAACGCGGCAGCACTACTACTATAACGCTGTGTTGTGGCTGTGTCGCAGCCTTACAACTTTATATATGTCACTGTCAGTGACGAGTAGGCCTATAACACACATATCAGCGTCACAACGGTGTGTGAACAGTATATACCGCCTTGCATTGTCATATTTGTGTTTATGACACTGATAGTTCATGCCCTGTATACGAGTGTATTGGCTTTTACACCGTCTAAGGAACGCAACTGTTTTATCGCCCAATCAATGACACTGTCTCGTGACCTCGTCAGGTCATCGGCTTCGGAGTTTGTTTTTCTCCGTTTCAACCATTAATAATATTGTCTGTTACCTGTGTGCATGGCCTTGATCCCGTCTGACATCATGTCGTGTTATTTATTGTATACTCACACTTTGTATAATATGTAATTTAACATATATCAGGATAAGCCATGAATGTGAATGACACTACTCTTCAACCAACCTAGTTGTGTCATTCACATTCATGGTTTATCCTGATATATGTTAAATTACACATTATACAAAGTGTGAGTATACAATAAATAACACGACAACCTGAACGCTGCGGATTGCGTTTGACGGGAAAGCTAATAAGTGGGTTTGCGATCCCACACCGTTCCTGTCCGGGCATGTCAATGATTCGATTGTTGCCTGCGATCCTTGTCTCCATAGGTTATACATACTTTGGAATTACCGTTACTTCGACGAAGGGTGATTCGATTGTTGCCTGCGATCCTTGTCTCCATAGGTTATAAATACTTTGCAATTACCGTTACTCCGACGGAGCGTGATTCGATTGTTGCCTGCGATCCTAGTCTCCATAGGTTATAAATACTTTGCAACTGTCTGGCTTATAGTGCTTCGTGATAGGTGAACGCTTACTTTCGCTGTGATTTTCGAGAGGAATTGCTTTGCATAAACTCGTTTCGGCTCATGGTTCCAGTCATGAAAGCAGTACGACTGGACCGGTTGTCAAGATCTACGGATCCGGTATTTGAAGCCTTATCTTTACACTCTTTGGCAATTGCTAGGTATGGGGCGCGGTAGCGTAGCGATTAGAGCATCAGGCTCTCAATAGAGAAACCCGGGTTCGAATTCTACAGCCGCCGTTCGAAGTTTTCTTTCACTCCATATTTCATTCATCTGTATAAATGAGTACCTGGCTACAGAGATTAGTGGATATGTGAACGGATAGTCTTCACGCAGTAATTGCAGCATGGCTGAATGCTTCCCAGAGAAGTCGAGATGGCGTTGGAATGAACAGATCTTGCAGCGGGTGAAGTGTAAAGCTCTGAACAGTCCCGAGGATTGGATACTGCGCTATATAAGAACGTTGTCACGGATTTTGGTGGAGGTCCGCGCAAAGTGGCTCGAAAACTAGGGGCGAACCATAATTAAATCAAGCTCAACGTATGTGTGTAGGATATTTCTACAAATGAGAAGCAACATCAGTTAGTCAACATGAATATGTTTATAATTAATCAAAACATATTAGCTAATACAAATAATTAAATAAACTTAACTATAGAACATGTTAGCAATAACCTCAAAACAAAACAAAATTACGTTCAACTTACCGTACACCGTTGAGGCTATTCCTCTTCATAGCCGTAACACAGACATCAGTGTTAAGAAACCTGCATGGCAGGAATTAAGGCGTATTGCACATTTATAACACAGTGTTCCGAAAACAAAGATAGTCACTGAAGCGTACACTATGACGCACAAAGTCAACAATACTTCACCCTCGCGATTATCGGCTGGGTTGATTAGGCCGATAACTGAAATGGCCGTCGGTCACGTTGTCTCACCGCAGGCTGAACACGCAGGCGGAATGAGTGTCATTCGGCCGCAGTTCTGCTGAGCCCGTAGTCGGCTGGACGCACAGAAGGCCAGTCGTAAATAGGTCGTGGAGACGACTAACGTGTCGTGACGACTGGTGTCGCACGCGGCGAAGACGGCTGATCGTATCGCAGGCAGTTAGTATGCAGTGGAGAAGATAAACGGCCAACACAGAGCGAAGCTGTAGAGGGGTTGCGACTTCGCTATTGCCCACGCACTCTGATTCCCCGGCCCTTGTCGGACATCACCGTTGGAACTTTACTGCCGCATTTGTGTGTTCTGACCCTTCTCTCGAACACAATTTACTTAGGGTCTTATATCCATCGCATGGTAACTTTCCTGCCACATCACAAGGTCGGCGTCACCCAATCAAAATTTCAAAAAAAAATCTACGGACGGTTCCACTACGTTAATACCCCTTAAAACTATGTACCACGCCTAAAGCTAAACATCGATGGTACAATTATTGCATCACCTGTTCATGCTCCACGCCAAACGTTAAACTTCCAACGTGGGCTCCCACACTACTCTTGGAAACAATTGCATAACATATTTATGCCATCCATATATATACATATGCTCTAACGTTTACCTCACTATATCCAGGAAAATAGTTCACATAATAACAATTCGCAGAAATACGACAAACGTATATTTACCGTTTAGCTAGGACAAGAACACTTTTACAGATTTTATCAGTATTTCTTCCTTTGTTTCTTGTTTTTTTTTTTAAATAACCCCGAGTGGTCTCATTTTTTATTCCAAGCCTCACTGTGATTGTAATTTCAAACTGTTGATATCCTGAGTCTTTGAATAGTCCACTGGCTAGATATTGTTCCCCTTTTCTTTGTTTTCTGTTAAGCCCCTTACATCAATTGTTTTGTCATTTTCCTTTTCTCTAGGGATTCGTCCCTGACCATGTCAAATGTTTGGTTTATTTTCTACATGTACATTGCTACGCTGGTTACTTTACCCTCTACGCTTCCTGTTTCTACAGCTAGTTGATCGACCAACACTTTGTCAGCTTCTGTTTCAACTTGCTTCTCTACTTGCTCAATTCGATGATTGCTGATTGATCTGTTGCAATAGTTGTTATTGCAGTCACTTTACATTTGTCGTTTTTGACGCGCACTCATATTGTGGCCTTCCCGACATAATTATACACATCGTCGGACATGCCAGCACATTGCTGGAATATCTAACATCTACATATTTCGCATTGTACCATAGAACCAAGCTTGGGAAATTATGTTGGCTGACTGTCAGTTCTTCTTCTGCTGGCTCATTGACCAGAGGGCGAAATATATTGGCATTGGGCGTTTCGCGTGCTTATGCAGCGGAATTACCCGTGAATCTTCAGTGTATTCTGTAAAATAATGAGGACGTGCAACGCTTTCTCCGTTTGTATAAAAAAAACAACTGCTGTGTAAGTTGGAAATGGGCCAGTTTATTAGTATTCAAATCGCAGGATAAGAATTGCCGCTGTGTACACTAACTTAAAAATACAATGCTTGCAGCATGTTGTGCACACCTGAAAAGAAGGACATCAGAATCATAACAGGAAATGTAGAAATACAAGCTGGCACGATAAATATACAATTAATGTTGTACAAACAGTCAAAGACATTCTGATCAAAAAAACTTACTGCTGTTATAGAAGGTTCCGGTATATGAATTACAAGGGAAGATATACATCAGTGCAGATTGCACAAGTATAGTACCAGCTAGATTATTTACTATTCACTACACACAAAAGCAGCGGGTAATAATCCCACAGGCCCCACCCGCTTGTGGATGGGGACCCAAACCCCATAAAATTTGCTGCACGGGTCTTGGTCAAAGCCAGAGAAAAAGGTAAAGGAGTAGGCCCCAGATAATACCTAATGTAAATGTGATTCATAGGAATCAAAAGTCAAACTACTGCCGATGGCAACATCCAGCTTGCTAACCAATAGTACACCCCAAAGATGGGATCCGTCAAAGGATTAGCAATGTCTCATCGAGGGATAAGTCGCCTCACGATCATCCCTCCGCCAACGGAAGGTAATACTTCCGGTAGGTGTCAGAATGCCAGATCTGTTCGGAAGATAAACCTGACTTGGCTGCCCATGTGGCTGCACCTATACGAAAACTAGTCCGTGTGAACAATGGCTGTATTTAGGTGTTTAACAAATGCAGTTTTTTGGACTGGCAACTTATTGGCATAGCGGAAAAGAGAGTGTAGGAAGAACGTTTGAACAGATGAACCGATTTAATGATGAAGGACATATACCACGCGATGAAAGAGGTTGGCGCTGGTCAACCTAAGCACGTGAACGCGCCACTCCCTTGACAATCTTTACAACCAAGTAATCAGCTGTGGGGTTAGAGTAGCAACATACTTTATGCCTTTCGGAGATGGCAGATAGGAAGGTCCTAATAGGGCTGGGTGTTTTCCTTCATTCTTGAGGTTCTGCACAAAAACGATTACTGTAGTTGGGGAGGCAAGCAGGTAGCGCCTCTTTCTATCCAGATTTTGCAAAAAAGTTTGCAAACCTTGACCAGTTGCTCTCGTAGCGTTTGGCAGTGCTCGGGGCAAAGAAAGTACCCATGGTATTCAGGGCGCTATATGTCAGGGTAGCCAATGGGTGGGAATCACTGCTTGTTGGTCATCTAGGATGGGTTGTTCGACGGCGCGCGTTCGACCTGCAACCGTAAGATAAGATCCGTAACAACGTTGATCTTTCCATAGTGGCCCGCAGCGCCTGACGCCCAATACGAATGGTAGGATTTCTTTGATTGAAATGTGCAAGGAGTCCCACTATGGGGGAAATTACCCTGCAACCATGAGTCACCCATGACAACTCCATACGCAAAGCTACTTGCATCAGTTATAAGACACAATTCGTCTGACGATGTCCATGTGGTAGGTAAGAAAGGCAACTGACAATTAAAGGTCTGTAGACATTCAAGCCACGCAGGAATGTCCTTTCGGGCCTATACAGTCAAGCGAATGGTTGGCTCTCCTCATGTCTTTAGTCAGATCAATGAGGCGTCTTAGGAAAGCGGAACATGGGCTATGGCGCGACATCCAAAATGGAGGGAGCCAATCAAGGATTGCATTTCTTTCAAGGTGGCTATCTTCCTTTTGGCTAGGCCTAAGAGTTTCTGCCGAAGAGATGTCACTTTGTCCTGATGTAATGCGAGTGTTTGATTCAAGGTACCAATTTCAATTCCATGAAGTGTGACAGTTGTGGAAGGGAGCACTGTTTTAGATTGCTGTATACGTGGGCTAACCATTTGGCTGAGCTCAAGAAAGCGAGACAGGTTGGAATGGCATTCATGCTGTGTTTTGCCAAACAAAGATGAATCATCAAGGATATGACTCGTACTAGAGATGTGAAACTTATGCTGGTTTATCCACTGCAGGGCCTGTTACAGTAGCTCAAAGGTCTGGCAGGCATTGCTCTCGCCCATCGGAAGGCATAACTAAAAACTTAAGTACCTCAAATTTGAAACCTAGCAATCTATAATCAAAGGGTGAGACCGGGATAATGCGGAATGCATCTTGTAAATCAGCTTTGGCGATGAACACTCCTTTACCCAAAGTCACCAGTTGTTATCTAGCATTTGAAAGGTAACAGTGGTGAATGCAGGAATTTAGCTTCTTGTCATAACCCTGCAATAGAAATTGCTATACATTAAGTTTCACTGACGTTGGTACAAAGTGGCCGATCATTGTTGTTGAATACCGACTCAGTGCATTTTCGCTGACTCAGTGCATGTACGCGTTTTCTAAACGTATCTGTTATTTCATTCACCAGCTATGCCCAACCTGTATTTTTTTTTTCCTTGCTCGCTGTCACACGTGCTTGGCTGGTGAGGTTGGACCGTCAGCGGCAGGCTGCTTCTCGTCTGGCTGGGAAGATGGGCCAGCGACGGCGGGAGCAGGACTCAACTGCTATCGACGAAACGTCTCGAGCTTCTCATCCGTTTTCGCCAACATGGTGGCCAGGAATACCTCCAGATTTGGTGCGTCAGGGGTTCGGGCCCGACGCACTGGTTCATTGGGCGAACCGCCTGAAGCGTTCTTCTCAGTCTTCTCGGCCTGCCCCTGCGCTGCCGAAGGTTTCGACGTGATCGAACACGGACGGATCCTCCGGCTTTCGATCTCCTCGCTCTCATTTGCTCTGGCTCGTGTCGAATTTTAAATCGAGAAACGAACAATGACCACACAGAATCGGAGAATCGAATTTTCGTACGGAATGTTGAACGAAAGTCGAGTAGGTGTTGCTCGTCTGGCGCAGTGCAGAAAACTAACTTGCTAAGCCCGCGCTCAAACTCTCTTCCTGCGAGAATATTGTCGCGGGCGCCGCTAACCAATGGGAAGCTCCGAAGGCAACCAGGCTGGCCTAATTAAGCGCCATCCCAATTAACAGGAAAGGGCGCAGGTTGTATAAACACTGTTTTGCACTGTCTTTCCTTTTCTTTCTGGTTTGGTCTGATATGTAGATTTGCTGCAAATGACTGAGATGTTTCGATGTTGACGTAGTCCTCAGCTACTTTTTATTTGGCTAGACTCTTTATATTATTTGATAAAAGACTCAATTCTGTGTCTTATTGTCAGGCTCTGCTTGTGTGTTTTCTATATTAAATTAAAATATATGGGGATATGTGCCGGGTATCTAGACACTTGTGTAATGCAATGAAAAGTAAAGAAATCTCCATCCCCGGGGCGTCTCTGGGATCTAGGCGTCTTTGGTGTAAAGTATGTTAGTAGTAGCAATGGGTGTTGGAGTGCACCTAACTAAAATGACTTTTGTGTTTGGGACCAAGCCTTAACAAGAAAAACTTTATAGCCCGCCAAAAAGATAATAAAAAAGGGATGATACTAGAAGTTGATCTAGAATATCCTAAAGAGCTGCACGATACCCACAACAGCTATCCACTAGCACCAGAACATCTAACAGTAACAGAAGAGATGCTATCTCCATACTGTAAACAAATAAAAGAAAAATACAACATGTCTATAGGTGAAGTTAAAAAACTAATTCCAAATCTAATGAACAAAACCAAATATGTTCTCCACTATAGAAACTTACAACTATACATGGATTTAGGATTGAAAATAAAGAAAGTGCATAGAGTACTAGAATTTGATCAATCTCCATGGTTAGAACAATATATCTCATTTAACACAAATAAAAGAACTGTTGCAAAGAATGATTTTGAAAAGGACTTCTTCAAACTAATGAACAACTCAGTATTTGGTAAAACAATGGAAAATCTTAGAAAAAGGGTTAATGTAAAACTAATTACAGATGAAAAGAAATTAATTAAATACAGCTCAAAACCAACATTTATTAGTAGTAAGATATTTAATGAGAATCTTGTTGCTATACACAACATAAAACCATCTCTACTACTGAATAGGCCAGCATATGTTGGAATGTGTATTTTAGACCTCTCAAAAACACTAATGTATGACTTTCACTATAATTATATACTAAAAAAGTATAAATCTAAAGCAAAACTATTATTTACAGATACAGACAGTTTAATGTATGAAATTGAGACCAATGATGTATACAAAGACTTTTATAATAATAAAGAGAAGTTTGATAATTCAGATTATCCACAAACAAACAAATACTTCTTTAAAGAAAACAAAAAAGTTATAGGCAAATTTAAAGATGAGGCAGCATCAACTCCTATAGTAGAATTTGTTGGACTACGATCTAAGATGTATTCATATATGAAGGATAATAAACTAGGTGGTAAAACTGCAAAAGGTATTAAAAAGAATATTATTAAAAATAATATACATCATGAAAACTATAAAGATGTGCTACTAAACAAAGAACAACTACATCACACAATGAAAACTATTAGAAGTGAAAAGCATCAACTAGGAAGCTATGAAATTAATAAAGTATCACTTAGTTGCTATGACGACAAACGATATTTATTAGAAGATGGTATTACATCATATGCTTATGGGCATTTTAGTCTAATGGTATAGTATATGAAGATTCCAAACTATGACAACGAAAAAGACAAGCCTAAAGATAGGTGTTATTATGATTTTATTAGTGAAGACTATAGACTGCTTATTTCTGGGAAAAGCAACTGTGGAAAGACAAATACACTGATTCACATGATAAGAAAACCACTAGTTTATTATGATAAAATATATATTTATACTCCAAACGGCCATCAATCAAAACTGCAAGACTTAATTAACCTCATGAGAGCAATCGATAAAAAGAAAAAATATAAATGTTCAATATTAGAAATTCTAACAGAAGATGAAATAAAAGCTACAAATGAGTACCCAGATTTTAGTAGAATAATAGTTGTTTTTGACGATTTAGTTAATGCTTCAGATGCAACTCAAAAGAAAATAGCTAATCACTTTACAGATGGGCGCCACCACAATATTTCTCCAATTTATTTATCACAAGCTTATTACAACACACCAAAAAATATAAGAATAAATTGTTCCCACATGATTCTATATCCCTCTACAGACAAAAGAGACTGCAAAGCAATTGCAGATGATAATAAAGTAGATATTAAACTATGTGATTATTTAAACAAGTATGAGTTCTTATTTATTGATAAAGTAAATAAAACTATTAAAAAGAATTTTGATCTAACTATATAGTATAATGCTGTCATACTGTCTAAAAGAGAGGAAACAAACAGAGTCTATGTTAGAACAAATAATAACCACAAAAAATGGTCACCATATGGTTAAATCGATTTGTGTTTCATGTGGCGCTAAAAAAGCTGCTTTTATTAAAAAAGGTGGTAATATTGATATTCACAAACTAATTGGAAAACTACCAAGACCTAAAAGAGGATGGATGCTGCCAGGACATAGATATACAGGACCATATAACCCCCTAGAACAACAGCTAGACGAAAATGATAATCCCATAGAAGGACAAGAACCATATAATGATGTAGATGCAACTGCAATGGTTCACGACATCTGCTATAGAGACAATGATAACAAAGAAGGAAAGAAAACCTGTGATAAACAAATGCTTACATCACTTTCTAATATTAAACCAAAGAATATGAGAGAAAGATTTGATAAAACATTAATTTCTACTGTAATTGGAGCTAAACACAAGCTTGGAATGGGAACTAGCATAAAAAACACAAAAGCCAGGTGAAAGATGATTGGGCTCGCCTGGCTAACGAACTACACAAACCAATTAAACATAATTTTAATAAGCGACGCGTAATTGTGAATCATATAGATGAAATATGGGCTTCTGATTTAGTTGAGATGCAGCAGTTTAGTAAATGGAATAAGGGTTATAGATACCTTCTTATGATTATTGATGTGTTTTCAAAATATGGATGGATAATCCCACTAAAGGACAAACGAGGCGAAACTATTACCAAAGCTTTTAAATTAACATTTGAACGGGGCAGAACCCCTAAATTTTTATGGGTAGATAAAGGTAGAGAATATTATAATAAACATTTAAAAGAGCTACTTAAACACTATAATATAAAACTATACTCTACAGAGAATGAGGAAAAAAGTAGTGTAGTAGAAAGATGGAATAGAACAATAAAAAACAAAATGTGGAAACAATTTACAGCCCAAAATACAACGTACTATTTAGATATATTATCCCAAATAGTTAAAGAATACAACAATACAAAACACACTAGTATTAAAATGGCTCCTAATGAAGCATCAAATAAAAATAATGAGGGATTAGTATATTTTAATTTATATGGCAGCACGAAACAACTAATAAAAGCTTCCGCATTTAAAGTAGGCGATAAAGTACGAATTTCAAAGTACAAGAGAAAGGTGTTTGATAAGGGGTATACACCTAATTGGACTGAAGAAGTGTTTGTAATTAGCAAGATTCAATATACAAATCCAATAACATATATAATTAAAGACCTACATAATGAACAAATTCAGGGATCATTTTACAAAGAAGAGTTATTAAAAACCACCCAAACTATATTCCGTATTGAAAAAGTCATTAGGAGAGACTACAAAAAGAAAGCAGCCCTAGTTAAATGGAAAGGGTATTCAAAAGATTTTAATACTTGGGTGCCATTAAAGGAATTAATTAATACTTAAAGAAATAAAAATATATAACAATTATATAATGAGCTGCTGCGATAAAATTATTCACAACCATCTAATTAGTTCTGGTGAGGTGGTTTGTCCATTTTGTGATATAGTAATGTGTGATACAACACAACCAGAACCAAAACCATGTTGCGCTAATAAAATAGTTAAAATAGTTGATGGGTTTAATACATGTATAAATTGTGGAACTGTCTTATATTGTCATTATGTTCAAGACTGTTATTATAAAAAACCACAAAAAAGGTTGCCCTATAATATAAAATATGGAGTACAAGACATTCTTAATGCATCTAACCAGTTTATTTCGCTTGTTGATAGAGCCACAATTGTTAGAGTAGTAAAACAAGCATCTACTCAGTTTAAAAAAGAATTTCCTAATGAGTATAGACTAATTAATTTAAATTATTTAATTTCTAAAATTATATCTCACCATCAGATGAATATAATAATGCCAGTAAAAAAGATGTCTGAAAAAACACTACAAAAATATCAAAACATTGCTAGTTGTCTTAACTTAAATTAAACTCTATTTTGCACTTAATTATATAATTAAGTGCTATTTTATACTTAATTATATAATTAACTCTATCTAATTCTATAGTATATGGATCTAAAAGAATACCACAAAAATGTTCAATTAGAACTTAAAGCAGACTCTATACGCAAAAACTTTTTAGAAGAAAAAAGAGATATTGAAAATACAAAAAGAGGTTATGTGGAAGAATTAGAAGACAAATATAAACCACTTATTGATGTTCAAAAAGGTATTAATAAAAACCAAAACATGATAATGAGAGCAGTAGTTAAACAAATAATGGATAATAATCAGCAAGCTATAAGACCACTAGTAGAAGGACCACTAGTAGAAGAACCAGCAGAAGAACCAGACGAAGAAGAACCAGATAGAAAACTACTTTATACGTACGATATAAATGAAGGAATAAATCCTGATGTTATAGAAACCCTTGGTTTTTTACCAATGGAAGAAATAATGAAAATGTCGCCAGAAGAGATAGAAGTAGTTGTGAATGACGTGGGTAATTATAAGAAGACTAGAGGCACAGCAGTTAAAGCAGCAGAAAAGAACCACGGCAAAGAAGCAGCTGATGCAATTAGAGAAGAGAGTAAAATGGTTTCAGTGTATAGAGATAAATTAAATGCTAGGAAAAGAGAATTAGAAAGAAATAAAACAGGTAAAGGAATAAAAAAATACAAACAAACACCTCGTCATGCGTACAAAATTCAAAACAATAAATATGGTCAGCTAATGATTGACACTGATAAATTATTTAATAATATGAAGCTAGAAGCGTATAAAGGGGGAAGCCTTGTTTACGAGCAAATGGTTGATAGAAGTTTAATTGACCTCATTACAAAACGATTTAATCCTAAAACAAAATACAGTAAACTAGCTAAACAAGTGTTTCATGATTTAAATATTCTATCAGAAATACCCAAACATATGCCATCAAGAAAATACAAAATAGGTAAAGGAATTACATACTACCACGGACCAGACAAACTAGTAGATCGACTAACAGTATTAACAGGAGTAAGGGCAGCAGGTAATTATAATATTGAAATGAGAAATGAAATTGTAGAAATACTAGATGAACTATTAAAAACAGGAGAAATTGATAAAGAAACATATAATGACTATTCTAATAAATACTATTTAAATCCTGCCTAATCTTATAATATATACATGCAAACCCCAATTGTTTTAAGTAGTGTAGATGGTGTTAAAGGAAGTAGTTCACATGATTTTATTGTGTCATTCCACCCTCAAATAAGCCTTAATAAGAACTGGAAGCACTATATATGCTTAGACACACTAAATATGTCATATAGTTGGTATAATGTTACATCAGAATACAATAATCATAAATTTAAATACTCTGTGAATGATGGAAGTAGTTATAATTTTCTTACATTTAAAGACGGTATATATTCATATGATGATATTAATAATATTATATCCAAAGACTTAATTGCTACTGGTAATTCAGCCACTGGCATACAAATTCATTTTGATAAAGTAAGACTAAGAACGTTCTTAGTCTTAGAAGAACATTATATTGTTACATTTAATAGTGGAAACTTTAGATTTCTTGTTGGGTTTCATCGGGGACTTGTACTTAATTCACGGTTTGGTGACTTTTCTCCAGATATTACAAACTCAGTTGATAATATTCAATGCCATTGTTCTTTAATCTCATCTTCAAGTGTTGGAGGTGTAGATACAGATGTATTATATCAATTCTCTACTAGTGGATTAAATAAAAGCTATCCTTTTGAAAGAGAACCAAGAATGAAACAATACAATGAAATCAATACTAAAACTATTTCAAAAATTCGTATTTATTTTACAGACTCACTTGGTAGAACGCTAAATTTAAACGGAGTACAAAGCTCTGTTACACTGTCTCTTAAAGCAATAAAACCTACCTAACTATATAATATATGTATGCTGGTGAAGACGAGGAAGTTTATTCGAATGACGTTGAGTATTATCAGGAGGGCAGCGGTGTTTATACGGACATGCTTAGTAGTGTGGCTAAAAAAATATTCCAAAGTGCTGCTGAATCAGGTAGTAAGAAACTAGGTGACGCTATTGGTACTAAAATAGTTGATACAATTGATAAAAAACTTATAAACAAACCCAAAAAGGATATTATTAAAAAACCTGTTGAAATGGTCCCACTAAAAGAAGTATCTAGAGGAAAAGAAATTAAGCACGCTCTTGAAGAAGAACCAAAACCAAAGAAGAACAATACTATTAATAACAGAGTTAGAGCTTTAATTTAAATTCTGCCTAATTCTATAGTATATATGAGTTTTAGAAATCCAAGCAATATAGCTCGTTATGAGTACGTTAAATACTCCACACAAAAGAACATTGAAGAGCCTGCAGCAGATAGAACACAACACAAACAACAATTCAAATTTATTGCAGATGGTACAACAAATACAGACCCTTCTGATTATTATAATGCCAAGCTTATGATTAAGTTTAAAGTATTTAAAAAGGCTGATGGTACTAATTTTGCTGCTGCAAATAAAATATATGTTTCTGGTGATGGGTATTCTTTTATTAATCGATTGTTAGTTAAATATAATAATAGTATGGTATCTGACACTCCAGACATTAACCGGGCTATAACTGTTAAAAATGTTGCTGAGTATCCTTTTTCATTTGCACATGGCCAAGCAAGTGAGTCTTTCTTTTATCCGTCAGCAGGGAACACAGATAATGATGATTCTTTACGAATAAAACAAAATTTAATTGTTGGAGGTAAAACAAATACTATTTATCTTCCACTAAATCGATATGATTGGTTTAGATCTTTTAAGACTGAATTATGCCCCCCAGGCAGGCTTGAACTTGATATTACTGTTGAAGAAGATGACATTATTTTACAAAGGGCTACTGATGCAAATGGCGGAGCTGGAGCTGGGAAGTTAATTATAGAAAATATGGAGTTACATATTCCTATGTTTGATTTTAATCCTGTGGGAATGGCTCTATATTCAGAAAAATTTCTTACCAACCACACATGGCAGTATTTAAAAGACCTGGTTTCTATATCTGATGTACAAACCCATCAATCTGGTAAATATATGATTTCACCTGGTATCACAGCCCCAAAACATGTATTTGTTTGGTTTAAAAATGAAACTGGTGGTGATGCACAGCTTATAAATCAATTTATTTTTAATACATTTAGTGTAGGTACTGCTCCTGCTAGTCTTGTTTCATGCCAACTTACTGCTTCAAATGGTGTGTTTTATCCCCTGCATCCATACAGACCTGAAGAATATCCTATTGAAGTATACAATGCTTTTAACACTTTTGCTAGTTCTGGCCGGTGGGGCAGCAGCTTTGTTAGTTATACTAACTTTATTAATCAATATGGAATAATTTATTTTAATCTAACACACCAAGACACTAAAATACGGGGAGGATCGCCATCAATTGAGTTCTCTTATAATCTCAGTAGAGCCCCGGGAGGGCCTGGTTTTCGTATTCAGTCTTTAGTAATGTATGAACAAAACTTGTCTGTTGAAGTTGCTAGTGGAAAAGCTATGTTAATTGTTTAATTCTATCTAACTATATAATATAATGACAAATTATATTTCATACTCTGTGAATCTTACAGATTGCCAAAAAAGATCACTACAATTGGCGTATACAAATAATGAGGCTTTAATTATTCGTTTATCTATAAATCAATTACAAGGATTTGATACACTTATGTTAACAAAAACACAAATAAATAAAATTAAAAAAGCCATTAAAACACGAAAAGGTGTGAATATCAATATATCTAAGACACAAATTAGAAAAGTAATTAAAAAGGGTGGCTCTTTGTTTAGTGCTCTTTTTAGTAAAATTATTCCTCTAGCAACTAAACACATTCTTCCAGGATTAATGTCTGGAGCAACTACTGGACTGGCATCTAATGTTGTGGATAAAATATTTGGTCGTGGATTTACTGTTCCATATACAAACCTACCTCAACTATATGATCATTCAAAGCTTCTTACACCAAAACAAAAAACAGATCTTACTAAATCACTTAAAACTGGATCTGGGTTACAAATTACACCCACAATATCACAATCTGGTGGGTTCTTAGGGACGCTGCTTGCTAGTATTGGAATTCCTATGGTATTAAAAGCTTTGACTGGTAATGGTATGCAGATAGAGCCTTATCGTGGTAATGGTATGCAGATAGAGCCTTATCGTGGCGGAAGTAAAAAAAAAAAACATGATGAAGTATCAGACAGGAGAAGGATTAATCATAGGCAACTATTAAAGCCGCAGTTTAAGTTTGAACCTATATCAAATATTGATATAATTAAGTGGTTAAAGTATTTAAAAGTAAAGAATTTTAATGGTGTTTATTCTAGAGATAATGTTAAAAAATACAAAACAGGATATTATATATTAAATATGGATGATGTTAGTGGGGGTGGAACTCATTGGGTTGCCATGAATGTTAGAAGTAATATAATTGATTATTTTGATAGTTTTGGTATGCCTCCATTAAAAGAGATAGTAGATAAGAAGTTTAAGTATCAGTATAATAATATACAATATCAGAGTAATAACAGTGTGTTGTGTGGTTATTGGGCTATATATTTTATAAACGAAGGGTCTAAAGGAAAACCATATTATGAGATACTACAACCTTTATCAGTAATGGATACTGCGTATAATGAGAACTTTATAATAAAATATTTCACCTAACTATATAATATATGGGTATTATAAATGAAATAAGGATTGCGCCTGCGGCAACAGAAGTTAATACAGCTAGATTAGAGTCTAGGTTACAAATACTAACTAATGAGATCCACACTAATTATATTAGCACAGATGGTAGTATTGGTATGCAATCTAATTTAGACATGGATGAAAACAAAATAATAAATATATCAACAGCCTATCCCCCCTCTGACCAAGCTCAAGCTGTTTCGTGGTCGCAAGTTTTAAAATTTGTGGGAAAAGTCACAAGACAGTTTTTAAAAAAGGTTGGAGGTAAAATAACTGGTGATGTTAATATGGATGGTAACAAAATACTAAATCTATCAACAGACTATCCTCCTTCTAGCCAAGCTCAAGCTCTTTCATGGTCCCAAATTGTACAGGTTTTAAGAAGATCTACAACAAACCTTGCTAATAAAACTGGAGAGACATTTAGTGGCGATATTAATATGAATAATAACAAAATAATAAATATTCCTGATCCTGTTGATGATGGTGATGTTGTTAATAAAAGAACTGTAGATTTAAAACTTAATATAGGTATGTTTTTAGGAGCCAGAGCTCTTATTGGTGTTCCTACTCTTAATGATCTAGTATTTATTCTTGTGCCTGATTTATCATTAATGCGTGTTGATGAATCAGAAAAAGTAATAGAAGTTACAGACCCAATAAATGATCTTCACTTTATACAAAATGAAGGTACAAAAAGACCTACCCTTAGATTTGATTTAGCAACAAAACACCATTATTTAGAATTTAATGGAACTAGCAATAATTTAGTTCTTAAAAATTATCAAATTGATAAATTAGGGGGGCGGGGTGCTTATACAACAACTTTATTTTTATTAGTCAAAACATATAATCAAGCCCCGCAATCACAATTTAGGTGGGGAGGCGGTACAGAAAGGTTTAATGCACATATACCTCATAGTAATGGAGTAATATTTTTAGATTATGGAAACTATTCTTCTTATAGACTTGAAATCCACAGCCAACAAAACATTCTTGGTAATCTGGAATTGTGGACAATGTGTATTAGTGAAAATAATAAAGAAGTATTTAGAGGAACTAGTAGTATAATACCTATATATAGACAAGTCCGGGGTTTTGCTGAACTACCACAAGATTCTAAAAATGATTTTTATATTGGAAGTGGTATTAATAGTAATTTTTGCAGAATGGATTTATATTCTTTATTAATATATTCTCGCGCGCTTCCTATTATAGAGCTAGAAGGAATGTTTAGGTATTTTAAAAACAAGTATAATGTATAATAGTTATTAATTAACGCTTCAGAGTATAATTTTATACTCTAGAACTAGAAGTTTGTTAGTGTTTAACTAATCCTATAGTATAATGACAGATCCAAAAGAAGTTATAAAGTATATTAAATTTTATTCTAATGAGAATACTAGTGTTATAATCAAGTCTGCTTTAGCTTATAAATATTTATATTTAAAGAATTTTGGCGCAGATTTAGATTTGGAGGATATTATAAAAGCTAATGATTATAGTATGGGATTAATTGGTCCTAATAATGGCTGCCTTACTAGTATTTTAGAGCGGGTGTTTGGCTGTATCAAGTGTTGCCACACCCATTCAGTACTCCATGATGCATACGGCCGATTTTATTTATGCCACAAAAAAGATAGGGGGTATTGTTATTATTGGTCAAGATCAACTAATTACATGAAAAAGTCACCATTATTAGGGCACCTGACAGGATTGTGGTTTAGTTTATTTAACAAACTTTAGAGTGGTTATTTTGGATTTGGCCTCGTTTTGGATTTGGCCTCGTTTTGGATTTGACCTTGACCTTGACCTAGTTATTTATGAGCGCAATTTGGGTTTTGGAGGCCCTTAGAGGTATGTTTGGTATGAGCGCAATTTATATTTGGGTTTTGGAGGCCCTTAGGGGTATGTTTGGTATGAGCGCAATTTATATTTGGGTTTTGGTGGGTCTTAAGGGTATGTTTGGAATGAGCGCAATTTATATTTGGGTTTTGGTGGGTCTAAGGGGTATGTTTGGAACGAGCGCAATTTATATTTGGGTTTTGGTGGGTCTTAAGGGTATGTTTGGAATGAGCGCAATTTATATTTGGGTTTTGGTGGGTCTAAGGGGTATGTTTGGAACGAGCGCAATTTATATTTGGGTTTTGGTGGGTCTTAAGGGTATGTTTGGTGTGTTTATTGGTTTTGCGCTTGTAGCGGCCCCTCAAAACGTGCTTTTGGGGGGTTTTAAAAAATGCGCTCATACCCCCAAGTACTATACTACTCACACACACACTGAGGTTTGTTAGTTGGTTTTCGCTTGCAGGTTTACTAAGTAGGTGTGCAATTATAATAACAGTAAAACTGGTGATGACATAAACATTTTGTACAATTAAAGAAAACATAAAAAATTTCCAGAAATCGTGACATATGATAACAAACAGTTGTATTAGTAATTTGGAATGCATTAAAAGTAATGCTACTGGCTACTCTTCAGTAAAAGCTAATTATATTAGTGGCAAAGAAGCCCCAAACGATCTGATATTTCGCGCGGCAATGTCTACACGGGGTAGGCGTGTGACGTCAATCTGGCCAAACGAATATCAACATGTAAAATATAAAAAGTAATACCGGAAAAATAATAAGTATATATATATATATATATATTAAAAAGTGTAAATTAGATCAATATCTGGTGTGCAGTCCCTTTGCAACAATCACAGTGGCACACCGGTGTGGCATATCATGTACATGTCTAAAGATTTTATTTTATGATTTTATTTGTTTAAATCTGAAAACTCACTAAATGGCTGGCGTCGCATGTCAAGGGTGTCTTGTTGCATATAACACATTTTTTATAAATGTTTCCCATAAAGCATTTCTGAGGTATGTTTTATAGATAATATTGTGTAGCGATAGTGGTTTGAACACATTGCTTTTAGCCATATAACAGTATGGGCGTAACAATAAACACCGTAACTATGTCCCGGGCGTAACAACTATCTTTAAGACAAAGTATGTATGTATTCTACATGTTTGTACTGCATGTGATTCGTTTCTTTGTGCCCACACCCATGTCCTCGACAACGTCCACAAGTGCATGTCTGGTGTTGCGACTTCCAACGTGTTTGACGTTTCCTGTTGTCTCCACCCACACATCGCAATTCCCTAGAAATGTATTGTTGTTTACATAATGGCGACATCTCTTAAAACAGGATATATCTCTTGTATAGAGAGAGGGTCTTCTCACTATGATGCCGTGCGCATTCTTGAAGTTTTCACCAGGTATTGGCTATTGGCTTTTTGCAATGAGAACGCCATTTCAAGATAACAATAAGCAATTACATTATTTTCATCCTGAACATTCACCGAGTAGAGTTCTGCAAGTTCTTACAAGTGGATGCTGTGTAACGGAGTTTTTTGGTGAGATCTAGGTGGACTTGATTTCTTTAATATTGCAAGGCAGAATGTTTTCGACAAATTTAATTTGTACAACATGTTTCCTCATTACGAATGCCATTGTCAGCGTGCTGAACCTTGGTGAGTTCTTTGTGTTTGACAAATGCTTTGTACAACATGTTTCCTCATTAAGAATGCCATTGACAGCGTGCTGAACCTTGATGAGTTCTTTGTGTTTGACAAATGCTTTGTACAACATGTTTCCTCATTAAGAATGACATTGACAGCGTGCTGAACCTTGATGAGTTCTTTGTGTTTGACAAATGTTTTGTACAACATGTTTCCTCATTAAGAATGCCATTGACAGCGTGCTGAACCTTGATGAGTTCTTTGTGTTTGACAAATGCTTTGCCAAGGAATATATACCTTGGAAAACATTTCCTTTAATTCCACAACGGGTACCTCCTGTGTCACTAACATAATATTGTTGTAGCCATTAACCAACTCATGTCGCTTCCACCCTGACTTCTTGACAGATCTTGTATTTCCAGCAGTAGCTTTTGAGCATCCTTCTTCTGATGCATCTGAGCGAAGTGGTCAGAATTTACCTTTAGCTGTGCAACATTAACGCTTGGTACATATGTAACAATAATCACCATGCCTTGGTACCGGGCGAAACAACCATCTGATAACATTATAAAGCAACATTTAGATGTTTTCTATATAATATTATAACATTGATGGTTATTCTGCTCCTAAATGTAGGACAGCAATATTAAAATAGTATCCTACTAACGGACGTTAGTTGACATGTTTTGGCGACAGATGATTAGATTGTTACTAAATGGGTTTCACTTGATGTGTTATTGATAGCATCACAAGAGAAAGCATGCAAATATATAACAATTATAGTTATTTACGTATTTCATTATTTTGAAGTCATTATGTTCCTTAGTTATGTCTCAATCCATAACAGTATTTGGTACCGGGCGTAACCTGTTAAAGTTTGACAATTGTGGGACAGCACGAATATCAAATGTAAAATCACGCATTCAAATAACTGCTATGAAATAATACAGTCATCTTCAAGTTGATTATTTTCTGCTTTCTAACCAATGCTAATTTTTTACAATAAGTATTTTGTATTGAAATATTGATGAGGGAGCGTGGTATCGGGCGTAAGAACAACAATGGGTTCAATAACAAACAAAATAAGTTTGGGTAGGAGCAGCTATTATTGGGGCATATTTGATAGTTTACTTTGGCACAAGACATTTCAAATGGTGAATGATCGTTACTGAATTAAAACTAATAACTACCTGAAATACAACATATTTTGGGAAAACTTATTTTAGCTGTTTTTACATTTTAAAAGGACGTGGAGCCTTCATCGGCATATGACTATAGGAAAATATATATTTCCTGAAAAATCTTGTCGTTAAGGAAGGGTACACTTCAAAACGAACTGTCAGACAATTTTGGAGAGGGGTCCTATAGTCAGGGGGTGAGACCGGAGTTATGTGGACTGCATCTTGTTAGTCAGCTTTGGCGACGAACTTCTTTTACCCACGGTCACCAGCTGCTCGACACAATGATATAGCATTTGAAAAGCAACAATGTTGAATTCGGGAAGTATGTGGGAGGTACCTAAATTGTACATAAATGAACCGGAATTCGCCTTGCTATGTCTTTCTCTTAAGTCTAATGGTGAGAACACCATTTTTGGGAAAGGGCCTGATGTAAAAGGAGCTGCAATCTTCCACTTAGCTTTTTTTTTGTTTACTCAGCTTCTGTTGCACTGTGACCAGGTTATCCCTGGTAGACGAGTGATTTCCATAGTCAATTTAGGTGCACCTGGTGGTATTGTGGAAGGGATGCGAAAGCCATCAGTGAAACATACAAATAAATCAATACTAATACTTAACTTCTATGGCGCTTACATCCTCAGGAACATGAGCTCAGAGGCGCAACAAAACAGAATCATTAAGCATAATCGTGAACAGGGACGCGCAAAGGTCATTATCAGAAGGAGGGACAACTGAAGATTTATGGTGGAAATGCAATTTGGAATAAATATGTCTTCAGTTTTTTTCGGAAGATAGCCATAGTTTCAGATATTTTTTAAGTTCATTCCAGGCGCAGCGATAGAGAAAGCACGTTTGCTAAAGTTAAGTTTTGTTTTAGGCACAATAAGTTGTTGTGAAATTGTTGATCTGAGCTGCCCAGGGATATTTGAAAGATGCAGGAGATTAGCCAAGTAGGGTGGTTGTTGTGTAGATATAACACAATATGTAAGAGTGGACAGCTTAAAATTCAATTAATTCGATAAGAAACAGGAAGCCAGTGTAATTGTTTAAGTAGTGGTAGTGATGGTGAAAACCGAGGCGCCCTGCTGAGTACCACACATGCCAGACAATTTTGTACTCGTTGGAGTTTAGCCAAGTCTCTTTTAGGAATGTTATTTAGTAGTGAATTACAATAGTCAAGGCAGCTACTAATTAATACCGTTGATATTGTTTTAGCTGTATATATAGATATGTGACGCCGAATTCGACGGAGATCACGTATATGATAGAAACAGGATTTACATACTTGAGAAATATGCTGGCGAAAGTTGAAGTCACTATCAAAGACAACACCTACATTACGAATAGTGTCTGATGGGAATGTATCACTGCCAAACAGTTTAACTGGAAAATGGCTGATGATCATATTTTGTTGTTGCTTAGTGCCAATAATAATAAGGTCTGTTTTATCTGGATTAAGCTTTAGCCAACTTGATTCCATCCAAAACAAGACATCAATAAGACAATCAGTTGAAGTCGAAACAGATTCTTGTGCATATGATTGTGAAAGTGATATGTAAAATGTGTATCATCAGCATACAGGTGATGACTGAGATTATGATTAGTAATGACTTGGCTGAGAGACGTAGTATATAAGCTAAGCAAAACAGGGCCAAGGATGGATCCTTGCGGCACTCAGAATGGAAGGTGTTGTGGGCAAGATAAAGGGGCGAAGGGGCAAGGATGATACAGACGTGTTAGCTGCTTTAACTTTACATTTCGGTTTAATGCTGGAGTAGATATGGTTGTTAAAGACATTCCAAGGAGCATCGGACCTCTCCCTCCTGACACGGAAACCGTGAACTCGGAGGCTGAGTCAGATGAATTCAGCGCTCGTTCAGGTTATAAGATTCTCGTTAATACTCGCCTCATATTTCGTTAATTGTATAAAATAAATTCAGTTATTAAGAAAAAGTCAAACAAGTAATCTCAGCTTTCTGGTCGACTGGTAACCAGTACAGACTAAGGACAAGTCGGGACAAATATATTCGAGAGTCAGAGAGAATCAAACTCCCAGAACTGGATATAACCAGTTTACGTGCGTAGGCAGCTCTGACCACCAGCTTGCCCATGGTGCCGTCATTAACATAATATTAGCCACAGCAAGGATGTCTTCTCAGAGAGGATCTTGGCTGACCAGTCAGAGCATGGGTGTCTATTGGTAATGTCAAATAAGTAGAACCCAGATGGTCAGACCGTGGCTGGAGACTGCTAGGAATGTACGAGTAGGCGTATCTCTGAATATATATAAACTCTAGCAGTGCGCGATTTTAGGAGGAGCGCGATGGGAATACGACTACGCATAGATATGTCATCATGTAATCTTTGACCACAGAAACGATTGTCTGTGCATGTAAATGTATCATCAACAATCTACACATAAATTACACCATCTTTTGCCTCCCCTCCGGGAAACTCCGTATACAACTCGAAACACGAGGACTTACTGTGTGCCGCGTTGCAGAACTGCAAGATTTCAGAACTCTTTTATACCATATGCTTTAAGACACTGGCAGTAATTATGAACTGATTTATAAATTAGTTACTTTTTACATAATAGTAGTAGGCCATATAATTTATTCTACTATAGTATTGCCTGTTTTAAGTTTTAATTTATGATTATGTCCTTCATATTTACATTGTTAATATACAAACATAACTTTAAACATGATGTACGTGCACCTTTTAAGTTTTTATATTTAAAGTCATATTTTTGTCTTAATTAATTTATTATCATTGGTTGTTTTACTGTGCCAATTGTATAATTCAACTGCTATAGTTGCCATTTTAATAAAATTATTATTATTATTATTTTGTCTGATTAAACTCATAACGAGTTTACCTGGAATCTTCGGAGTGAAGTGAGTTCTTTCTATTACCGTGGTTATTGATGTTATAAAGCTAACCATGAACGTAGTAGGGGGGACGCTTGTGACTTTGCGACTAACGGCATAGACGTAAGAAATGAGACACTCACTTATGTAAAATCAGCTTGTTTGTATACCAACAGCAGACATACGGCTGGATTTTATAAGGTGATGGCAAGTTACGTTTTCGTTTTGCTGCCCGATGTCGCGTATGCTTGGCTGGTGCTAATAGACCCTAAACGGCAGGTTGCCCACATCTCTCAGTGAAGATGGGCCAGCCAAGGCAGGAGCAGGAGTAAAATGCTCTCGACAAAATGCATCGAACCTTGTGATCATCTTCGCCAACATGGTGGCCAGGAAAACCTCCAGATCTGGTGCGTCAGGGGTTCGGCCTGCAAGCGCTGGTTCATCAGGCGCACCGCCTGGAACGCTGTTCTCGGTTTTCTTGGCCCGCCCCTGCGTCGCCGATGGTATCGACATATCTGGAACCCAACACCATATGTACAGCAGGCCACTAACAACCGGTATGATGCACCATATCAAAAGTAATACTAGATTCTATAGCAACATACCCACTCAATCATTGTAATTGCTATGACATATGATCACACCAATGTGAATTTGTTTTAACAACTGTAAAATGTACACGTAGAATGACCGGAATAATAAAGCATACCTTGAATCAAGCCACTAATAAAGGCTATCCGGATTATAATATTTGCCTGATAATTTGGTGCAGCACCAGCTTTACATACAAAGATCAAAGCCGCTTCCCTATGGCTGTGAGCAAAGCCGTTAACTGGCACGAATTTTAAACCGGGAAATTTGAATTGGGGCTCCTTTGCCGCATAAACCCGGCCGTTACTTCATTGCAGCTACGATGGCTCTTCGTAATGAGAAATAATATCCACCCGCGTCATATAGCAGTGAGGTTAACATGGTTACAACAAGCTGATGTTTCACCACAACCATGTTAAGTTCGGGTGTGCACAAACGTTTCAGCGTGAAATTGAAAAGCTCAAGTTTAGTTTGGAAAAATACATCTGGCGTCCTCGCCTGACAACTCCAGTGTCCTCTAGGAAGCACCGGACAGAACTGGACGGTACTATCCCCGAACTCATCGATGCAGCGTCGGACCACCTGAACTAGGTCACGCTTTGTGGCGTCCTACCCTCACCTGTCTGCTTCACATTAAAAAAAAAATAGATTTTCAACAATCGGGAGCTATGTTGCAAGAATTTCTCAAACAACCCATTTGGACCCAGTTCAGGGATAGTCGCGCCACCCTTACAAGAATGATGCGCGGTAATAAAATAACAGAACGCAGCTCATTTTTTTATGAATAAGCAACAACGTACACACGTCCCAACTTGAATGAAAATGGCCAGATTTTAATATAACATTACACAATTTAACATGATTAGATACTCATTTAGAATTAGGCATAAATCACATGCTTTATTATAAAAAAGTGTCGGAATTAACTATTGACTTCTTTACCTTTGTCACCATTCAAATCTGATAATTTGCCATTAGGGATTAGGGTTCTTACTCTTCATTGGCCGTATGCACGGACCGGAATTAACGCCTTTAGCCATAGCGCAACGTCTAGGCTATATTGTAAACTGGCTAGTCGGTATGCACGAACACCAAGTAAGTAGTGCAAATGTACGATAGGGGCAGTGATTGGTTAGCATTGACGACTCCGAGGACATTTGAGGCGAAATAGAATATGCAGTGATCGAACGAATCCTGTCGAAATTCAGAGCTAGCTACATGTTTATCAACATTGAGCAGATTAACGCTAAAATCACCCATCAGATCAAATATACTAATCTCTTTTTTTAATAATATTTAAAATAACATGCATACATATTGTGAATGTATTTATATCCTAATCTGGTGAGCCGTATGAATAGACACACACGCTCTATCTGTGTACGACATTAATTTTATAACCAGACCTCTGTGATTGGCTAAGAAAAGGTTGCCGTTGATTAGGCCATAGTGTAATATTAATAAATAAATTAACCACACGGCCGCAAATATTGCACAACAGCGGCATAGTAATACAGGAGGAGACGTCCAACCAATAAGCATAACGCAAGACGGCCTTCTGGCCCGCAATATTGACATTTGACGCACAATTTCAACTATTGGTTCGAGCACCCGCGTATTCCAATTATTGTGCGCTTACATTTTGAAGAACTGAAACTGGTGAACGACATAGCAGGATATCTGATCAAACAACACAATACATGCAAGGATGTATGTATCAGAGATGTAAGGAAAGAAAAATATATAAGCGTGTTACATAATCATCATATTATTCATAATAGGTCAGCATATGTTAACATAATTTCGTGTTTTAGCCCATAAAGATGCCATGCTTTCTCATGACTTCTTCCCTGAGCAAACGTTTGCATTAATAAATTAGAATGTTGATGTCTCTTCTTGGAATTTCATCCAGTACAATTTGCATTCTATTATAGAACGGCATTCATAACTAAGATCTCTTAATTCTGGTATTGTTTTAGTTGCTCTTCATTTTATTATGTCTAGCTTATCTATGTTCTTCTTGCGATATGACATCCATGTCTGTATACAATATATATAATGCGGACTAACTATTGCATTGCACAGGGGTATAATTAGCTGTTTCCTTATATCTGAGAGTTCTTTTAATCAGCCCTATAATTTGACTACCTTTTGAAGCAGCAATCCCACATTGTTCTGAAACTTTCATTTCGGGACTAAATGTTACTCCCAACTCGTTTTCTTTTGTAATTCTTCATAGCATAGCATCCCAACCACTGTTCAAGCGCACGCGGTTTTCCAGTTATTGTGCGCTTATATTTTGAAGAACTGAGACTGGTGAACCACATAGCAGGATATCTGATCAAACAACAAAATACATGCATGGATGTATGCATTGGAAATGTAGGGAAAGAAAAATATATAAGTATGTTACAAAACCACCACACTGCTTCATGTTAGATCAGCATTGGCTAACATCGTTTGGTGTTTTAGCCCATAAAATATTCTCTTGCTTTTAGTGGACCACATGCCCAAAGGGGAGGTATGGATATATCATCTTGGAGCTGTGTGAGTACAACTTGAAAGAATGGTTGGAACAAGACCATGTGATCAACCAATCTGAAGACGAATGGAAACAAACAGCTGCTGGTTTGATCAGGGGTCTGCTATCTGGACTTCGTCATCTTCATACACAGGAACCAAAGATCATTCACCGAGATTTGAAGGTTGGCATTATCTTTTTCTCGACACAAATTGTTTAAATGGTCAAGTGTGTAGGCCTTATGTTTGAATCCATAGAATTACAGCAACAAAGTAGTCTTCAGAATAAGTGATTTTGAGAATATTGTGACTCATGTAGTCAACAAAGGGAGGAGTAAATTCAGAGGCAAATATTGCCAACCTAATTATAATCGAGCTAGCATATGTTTGTATGTTTGTGTTTGTTAACGTTTTCCTCCTAGACGGCTTGCACCTCGGGCGCCACACTTTCAGGGATTAATCTACGACCCCACGAATGAAACGAAACGCCTTTATTTTTTCGAAATACCCCGTATATCAAGGGTTCTTAGTGGTTTTTATGGTAAATCAAATGTTCGCTACGTAAAACGTTAACTTCCAACAATCGCAGAAACCACACGCGCGCGCCGCGAATACTTCGATATGTAAACTGTTTGAGAGTACGTAGCGCCATCTGGACGGTTTATATTAATTATAGTAGGAAGCACGCACCCGAGGTCCCAGACCGAGGGTAAGTACACAATAAAAATATATTCTACTATTCTACAACCAACACAAGTATCCCATGAGTCTAAATTAACGCGACCATTGGCTTCCTTGTCCGCTTGCCATCTGGAACTTGTTGTTCGAGATGGCAATCTTGTTAAATCTTGTTAAATTTCGAGCATGCAACGAGTATTGCATCAACGAGTATTGCATCCTTACTGTGAGTCTGACTGTGAACGATAGAGGCCGTTTTCGCCGGTGTATTGGCGTGATAGGTGTGTTTTGACCCTAGATGGCCATAGCTACATAAAATGGGTATTCATAAAGACATTCCAAAGTTATTATTTGCCCATAATTGGGGACTGGATTAGGACCTGTACCTGTGGGGCTCCAGTCTGCTCCCAGATACATAACGGATTAGCCTAGGGCCGCATGATGCCCTGTATTCGTGGTGTTCCTCTGGGGAGATAAGTTCGGTATTGTCTATGGAGAGGCTACGCACCTCCTGAAAGGGAGCTAGCTGGTGGCTGCAGCTAAAAGCGAGAGTGTGAAGCGCATGCACTACAAACTACCCACCACACTACAGCACTAGACACGTCGCACATACCTGAGTACATACATATTGTATACACACAACACCACTCCACACCACACCACACCAAACCACATCACACTAAACCACACCACACCACAACACAGCACAACACACCACACCACACCACACAGACCTGTGTACATACACAATCACACCATCATTGTGATAAATATATTATGATAAATTATGTTTCAATGGTAAACAACACAACCATCTCCCAAGTGAACCTTTTGAAAATAGGTTATATAAAATGGTTTATTTAAACCAAAACTAAAATGTCATTGTGTTTTTAAAGCAGTTGATAATTGATGTATATCACGATTTTTATGTTACAGCCCGAAAATGCATTCATTGTGATCAATGATGGACAGGAGTGTTTGAAGCTAGCAGACTTCGGCATAAGCCGTGTTGTGGACCAAGGACGAAATACTTGTGTTACTGGGAAAGCAGGTTTGTTAACCTTGTTTTTGTACTACTAATTTCTTTCATTGAAATATCACACACACACACAGGCACGCACGCACACATCAAGTCATTATGTAATGAATGTTAATCAAAAACTGCAGACATGCCAACCTTTCCGATATGAGTGTGAGCTATATGCTTTATCACGTATTTTACATGTCACTCAAAAATTACAATGGGCATCGGTTTGTGTTATGGAGGAGTGATATGCCCACGTGTGATAAGTTGTGTGTGTGCCAGTCATTGTTATGCAGGCAGATAATGCACTGGAAAGAGTAATTACTAATGGAATTGTTGTTACCATTAAAACATATATTTTATCATTAACCCAGGTTAATATGATGACATGATTTAAGCAAGCTCCAACACACTCAGTTCCAAGCAAACACGACTACGCAGCAATCACTCCATGCGCATACAACTCACATGACGGTTTCACCTCTTCGAAGTGTTTACCAATATTCTACACAAGAAAAGACAATATGTTTTTAACCTGAAATCTTGATATTTTTCGTGATCATTAATGTCATTATATAAATTAATTATTATCTTTATATTTGCCCATTTGAACTGATATTAGGATTATAATGAAATAAGCATTTGCCTCACATGTTATGAAGATAAGCATAGGCATTCTAAGTAGGTTGTTGTGCAATAGAGAATGTTATGTTGTTTCTCTTTCAACAAGTTTGTTATTTGAATGTACATAGGCATGTATTTACATATTATGTATAGACTCTACTGGAGAACAGCTTATTATATAATCGCATACTCACAATATGTAATTACAAGCCTACTGCTGTGCTACCTACAGTTTTTATAAGCATAGAGTAGAATCGTGTTGCTAAATGGCTCTCGTTGTGACTATTAAAATAATAAACTCTTGAAACTGAAATAACATACAGCTGCACGTTCGATTATTCATTCTGCAGTAGCACTGTTGTTATGTCGTATGGATGCATGCTTTAAACATAGTATGGAGGTTCAGCAGGGCAAACTTGTAACTTGTACGTGTACAAGTTGTGAACTGCGTCACCGTGATATCAGGGCTTTTCCTGAGGATTCCCCGTGCTGCTTCTGCCCATACACGTTCTCAACCTGTAAAAGCCGTTCTACCCGTACGCTACAAGTTTGTTGTCATTGTATGGCGTTTCTAGCATAGATGATTTTTTTATGTTGGCATATCAATACATTTTTCTAGCATTGTTGTGATACATTTGGGGTTAGATATGTGGATAATATCTAAAATAACATCACACACTATTTGTCTCAAATATTTTAGAAGGGATTCATTTTGTATTTCTTTCCCAACGCCGGTGAGACAGCCATAATGAGTTTAAGCTGACAATTCTAGTTGAGAGAAAATTAATTTATGAAAGCCTTTAATCAAACACGTTAGCAGTTAACAAATGTGGTCATACATTTAGCTAGACTCGAAACGTTCTTACCCAATGTAGCGACGATGTCAACTCTTGTCATTCTTTGCTTACAAGTGTAGGTGTATCAAATTGCTGAACCTCTTGTAACAATTGGGACATGTATGGGTATATCCAACGATAGTACTGGTGTAGACATCTGTAGGGAGTCAGCGGCAGCATTACTGCAATAAAACTGCCTGCTCGGCACCTCTCACGTGTTCGATCGGGAGCTCGAATCAGTGGCCTAGAGATAGAGACAACAGCTCCGTTAGTCCATGACAGGTTACACATGTACCCCATTTGTACGGTATTTTACTACCCGGCGCATAGATTGGGGTGAACGAAGTTGCTCAAGTTTCGAAACAGCAACAGGTCGTTTCGAACCTCAGTCCCGGCGACCATAAGTCCGGCACTCTAACACATTGCTACCGCGCCCTATGTGTATATCACATCTTCCACACGTACAAGTTAAAAGTTTCACATGTTGAACCTATCTAATAAGTTGAACAATTGATTACATGTCTTGTTGAATAGGTAACCTTATATGTAGACAAGCGCAAATGTAGTTAACGTGTCTACATCATTTGCTGTAATAGTTATGTGAACATATAATACCACTAATTAAAACAACCTTTCTGTAGGGACCCGTTTCTGGCAAGCCAGCGAAGTGCTTCAATGTGGGAGAAGCGGCAACATCCATTACACTCCGGCAACAGATATCCAAGTGAGTGGTATTGTTTGGTGTGTTCTGTCTGAAAAATATGAACAGTATAACATGTATTTTTTTTTTGCTTTACAAGAGGTATTTTGCAATGTTACATTATGGTGTGGTTTTTAGGTAGGAGGTATGTTAGTGTTTAACATACTGACAAGAGGACATCACCCCTATGATGCTCCTACTGATGACGAGACAGAAAGGAAGATTCGGAATGGTGAACCAGACCTTTCAGCAGTTAGTGACCCTGTGACGGTTGACATGCTGAAGAAAATGTTGCCTGTTGATCCAAAAGAGAGGTCACCAGCAGCCAGTCTAATTGGGTGAGAACCTTGGCACACTAATCTTACATGAATGTCATGCATCAACGTTGTTGTCTGCAGCTGTTGTTGAAGATTGCTACCACAGTAAGTTAATTAACAGCTAAAAAGTAGTGGTCCTGAATTTACAGTTAAAGCATATGATGGAAACGCAATGAACGCTAAATATTGTTACATGTGGAAAAAACATCGGTATGACTGTGAGTTGTCCAGCTGAACCAGCATCAATAATCATTTACACATTGATGCTGCAATTGTGCAATTATACGTCATGACATGAAAACGTCTTTCCAATTATACACATAGCAAAAAAACATGTTCCTTGATAAACTTCCTATGCCAACTCTCCTGGTTTGTGTAGCTCCAGGCGACTCAGTCAAATTGTCCAGTCAAACTCAGCATTTCCTTTTTCTACTCTGCCCTAAACATAAAAGTTTAATCTCACCTTTGACAGATGCTTAAAGCGAAACAAAGGCATGGTCTTGTGGCTATGCACCTAAAAGAGATAATAACAACTAACCAGTGCAACTAAACTCAAGAATATCACGCCAATGGTTTGCTCAGAATGTGTTCTAAAAGTTGTAGTTTCGGTCATTTCTCCGAGTGATCGAGAGTTGACATGTTAACCAGCACGAATGATAATTGCATACGCAGTTCTATGAAATCGGGGTAACCTAAACAAAGGTGACGTATTAAGGGAGGCCGGCAAACACAAAACTAATACAAAGTATCAAACAAACGTGTTATTTTGCTAGAAAGACGACTAGTTTAGTAAACAAAGGCCAACATATGTTACATAAGTCGAGCTTGGACGCAAATAGCTATTGGCAATAATAGGAATAGGTGTGTACGAATATATTTTCATTTCGCGAGCGAATATTGCCAGAACACCGCACTCGTGACATAGCGTGTGTTATCTAACAGTATGGCGCGGCCCATGAAATAAAGATGTGTGTTCAAGAAGGTTTTCCTAGTAAACCACTGGTGTTATATTCTTAGTTGTTTTTGCAAATGGTGATGTCTCTGTCCCATGACTTGTTACGCTTTAATTCTGCCACACAACCCATATATCTCTCCATTTAACACCTTTCGGCCAACATCCACAGCATGTTTATCTTTCCGATCGCTTCCCATGACAGAAATCGAAAATGTTCACCCCACCAATTATTGTAGCATGTGATTTTTTATGTGGTCTGTTGGATCCATCACTCTTTATCTGGTTATTAACTGTATTAACAATTATTCACGAGTCACAATCTTCCACGTTCCGGTGTAGGCCTTCATTAATCGGCACTCCCCAAAATTTAGCCTCGTGTTTGTGTATTTTGCTACTTACGTCTTAAGCCCGCCGCACACCGCCCGATTGTCTACGACCCGACGCATCTCGACCGTCGCAGCGTAGACAATCGTAGTACTTAAACTAAAAGTCCGTTGTATGGGGTGGGGGGTGGATAATGAACAAATAATTGCTGACAGACAGAAGACAGAGATTGTAGTAGATGCGTACTTTTCTATTTGGTAATCATGTTTTAGTCTTAATAGTATTAGGTATTTATCAATGACTTGAAACATACAACAGTATTTAAAAAGGTGAAAGAAGGTGGAAATAAATATAATGCACAGGATGATCTAGATAAATTAGTCAGAATAGTATGCATGATGTTAGTATTTTAGAAAACATAAATGACCACACACAGTGCATGACAGAACATATAAAATATCTAGTGCATTACTAGGTGCAACCATTATAAAACAATAACATTTTGGAGTATGCCCTAATAGTTAGTGTTGACATGAGAGTTTCAGAATAACGTGGAATTTCGGCCAGGGACACTACACTGTTTTCTATAGAGAACAATTTCTGGTGCATAAATGCCAGTATTGTGAAATAGATTTACACTGATTTATGATTTGAACTTGTTATTCCAGACACCCTTACCTGTGGGATGACGATAAACGATGTGAGTTTCTGTCCACCATTGGCAACACGGTGGAGGTAGAGAAGAGGTGCGTATTTTTGTACTTATGTTTTTGTTCTAAACTGTCACTGTAATTATATGCAGTGGACTCTAAGGAACTTCTTGGGACTCGGTCAAACTACCATATATCCGATGTTAAAGTTGCTCCTTTTAAAGGGATGTTCATTTAATCGGGAACCCTTGTCACTATGTGTGTGTGCGCGCGCGCGTGTGTGTGTGTGTGCGTGTGCGAGCGTTCGTGTGTGTAGTAAATTGTTATAGATAATACTACCAGTAATTTAGGTATTATATATATATATATATATATATATATATATATATATATATATATATATATATATATATATATATATAGTACCTAAATTACTGGTAGTATAATATATATATATATATATATATATATATATAGTACCTAAATTACTGGTAGTATTATACATACATACATACATACATACATACATACATACATACATACATACATACATACATACATACATACATACATACATACATACATACATACATACATACATACATACATACATACATATATATATATATTCTGTTTTCAGTCATGATATGCCAATGATGCACTTGGCACAGGACATTGAAGACCTGGCTGTAGACGTGTTCCCAAATCAGCTCAATTGGGTAAGGACAAGTAATGTATGTGATACAGGTGCTACCTAGTGGCGAAGGTCTATAATAAATTATAATAGTGTTGTTATTTATAACTATTAACGTCATCGTGGTGTAATCTTAGAATAGTGGCGCAGAACAAGTTCCATTATCAAGATCACAGGTTCTGGGATCTCGAACGAAAGTCAGAATACATTGATTATGTTTCTTCTTACGGAGCAAATTGTATTGGACTAGTAAGTATACTATTTGTGTTGTTTGGTTTAAAGTAATTAAATAATGATTTGTTCTTGCTATTGAAATAACAGCAAGTTACATGCTTTTATTTTATCATTGACAAGTATATTGCACTTTGCTAGGTACTCTTCATATTCTTTGACAAGTGCTTTATTCAATGCAGAGTTGCCTCAGTGTCAAGATGAGCACGTACCTAGACAGGCAATACAAGACAGACAAGATATTTCTGGTTGATTTTAAACGCCCGGGATACGTAGAGTCGACCTGTAAACTCCTGAGAACCATCAGAAACTTCACTCACCACTTCGCCACACTGTAAGTTTTTCAGTAAACGAATAATAAATAGACTGTTAAAATAGTAGAAAGTCCCAATGACATGATCATCTTGCTTGTGTGCAACATTCTAAATGAGGCCTTTCTAATTCTTTGTACGTGGGTATAATTAGCTCTTTCGCGTTTCTCATGCATTGCTTTTTATTTGTACTCTCTGATTTTACTTTGATGTTAAAATGTATTTCATAATGACCACCGCTACCCAATTGATCATGTGTTGTAACACTGTCTCTTAATTGTTCTATAATATTATACTGTATTAAAAAGTATACTGTATTAAACATGCAAAGTGTTGGTCCTCACCGTCTGCACTCTCTAGAGATTTCCATTGCATATGTCCGTCGCTAAGATCACCCAATATAATACACTTTACTCACTTCATTTATAACATTAGATACGTTTTCGTTCCCCTCTTTGTTTATATTCAGATTTCGGTAAGCAAATCCAATAGTTAAGGTTGATTTTTCTGTAACTATATTGCATGAAACAACTTCATTGCAATATACTTCCCTTTCAATTTGTGTGTGTGTGTGTGTGTGTGCGTGCGTGCGTGCGTGCGTGCGTGCATGCGTGCGTGTGTATAAACATATATTGAGGCCTACCAAGTCCAATTAGAAAGGGAAGCATATTGCAATAAAGCTGTTTCGTGCAATATAATATATATATAATACACCACGCGCGTACCCACTGACGCACGCACGCACGCACGCACACGCACAATAACTCTACCTCCCCTTCGTCCTACTCTGTCTTTCCTAAACACTGTACACCAGATAATGTGTCAGTCCCAGTGTTAGCATCTGATATGTCTTCATTTGCCATTTGCCATTGATCCATTCGTACAGGTATGTTATGTGAGAGTCGATATACTCTACTATAACGTTTAGTTATCTCACATATAACCAACACATTTAAACGATGCTTTAATTGACACAATTCTACACTTAAGTCTGCGTCAAATTTCATGTAAAGAATTTATATATTATGTAAACTGTTTTTGCAGGTCACTTGGAGCAAAGGGGATGTTTGGGGTCACCGGAAACCCGTACCGCTTCGTAGACGGAGAACTGCCACGGCTGTTTATCGCCGTCTACGACATGATCATGTCATCTGCAGGCTCAGCACATGACTACACAAAGCGACGGGAACTGAAGAAATATTTCTCAGATCCAGCGTAGATACAAACAGTGCATGATGTGGCTTTGCATAACAGTGATTATGCTCCACACGACCAAGGACTCCTCATACTCTGAGTAATGACCTGTAATGGTGCTGTTCTTGTCTAGTTGGTGTTCCACGAACAAGAATAACATGCCTTCACTTTTGAAGAAAGTTTGTTCAGCTAACACGTATAGGTGATTGAAACAGTTGCACCGTAGCAAGTAACGTTATATGTAATTACACTGACCGCTACTAGTACACCAATTATATAGCACAGGTAGTCATAATGATTTCTAATGCTGTATTGTTTCCTCACTCAACGTGTTTTTTAACCAGCGAATCCACCAATTGAATATGAAGGATTGTTCAGTAACTTGCGCTCGGAATGTCACTTGAACATGCTTCCCCGCACTTATTTACGCTTAACTTTCATTAGACCGCTCTAGTTCCTCGTGTCGAAATGAAATATTAGTATCTTACTCCAGATTTGTATGTAAGAGTTGTGAGTAGTCTGTGTGACTGCATTACATACAACATTCCAGGTAAGGCCGTTACAAATAGGGTATTCCTGGGATGGTAGAATGTATATATGTCTTTGTGGAGGCCCACCATTTTATGCGCAGTAGGACAGGGACCATTACAAATATGAACCAGAAGAGAGCACTACCAACAACCCACAATTAAACCACTAATAGTTACAACAGTTGTTACACTTGACACTGACACAACGAGTGTGCCGTCGTTGTAGGTGTGGTGGGGGCCGTAGGAGTTGGAGAGGTTACACTTGACACTGGTGCAACGAGTGCCGTCGTTGTAGGTGCGGTGGGGGCCGTAGGAGTTGGAGAGGTTTACTGTTGTTGGTGTCGCCTTGTTAATTTGTCATACACGTTGTTGTTATCTTAAATATCCCTTTGTAGCTATTTTATACTTTTCTTTGGCGGTCGTACGTAGTATGGTATCCCCTATTTGATATTGTTCTCATATGTATCCCGTACGTAGGCATATATGTTTGACTAACCTGTTATGTCAGTGTGGTTCTTCCCCAGTTATAGTACGCATGCGCACGAATGACTAAGATGTTTTGAGTTTGAACATTGTTACGTGGAAAACGAAACACGTTTTTCGTGTTGTTTAACAGTCACAGTTTACATAGGCCAATAAGAATGTGCAAATTCATGAAGTTTATAATTGATAAGTTTGACTAACATTGCATGTTCGTCTGACTGAAATATGTTACGAGTACTTGCAAGTACTTTGCATATTGTATATCTACATTAATGTACTACTATATATACTTATATGTGTGATATATTTCCTGCACCAGTGTATGATATTCGAGAATAAATCGTGTTGGTCTTACACACTGCTTCAATGACGTGTTGTTCCCCCAATTCAGGTTCATAATTCCCTGGTTCAACGATACAGACTTAATTAACTAAACTAGCAAAACTGCCCATAATAATGCCGGGATAGTTTGGAAGTTAGTGATTGGCACGATAAAAATATTTACATTATTTCACGGAAATGTCTATCTATGCTTGGGTACTTGGTGCTGGCAGTCAATATGTCTGGAAATTGCGACATAATACTGGCAGTTATAGTAACATCTAGCGACGCCTTGCTCTTGTATTACGTAATGTTGGACAATCGAAGAAAAGACGCATGACGTGAACATTTATACGCAGTTGTTCGCACAGCGTTGCGGACAGTTGTGTGTAATAACTACAAAGGACAATTCAAATGTTCGCAGAAAAGGTAATGGCGGGGTGAATTTAAAAAAAGCTGAAACCACCCGACCGTGGGGTCGTAGATGACCCGACCGTGGGGTCGTAGATGACCCGACCGTGGGGTCGTAGATGAACACCTGGAAGTTTGACGCCCGAGATACAAAGGGTCTATGAGGAGTAGCATAACATACAAACATATATATACTTGCTGGATTATAGTAACAAATATGACGGAGACGTTACAGAAGATGAATCGTGCAGACACTTTGTTAAATGTACACTACGTGTGCAGAATACAGTTCTTGTGACAATTGTTGTAGTCACCATGACACACATTGTTGTGTCCACAGTATATACTTTAAATCGTCGGTACGATTCTAAGAATGACCCCAAGTAAACATTCCTGTGGCATTTCCAGTTCGGTAGAAATGTTCGTTGAGCATAGACGGGCTTTTCGTTAATGTTCGGCATCTTCAACAAATTGAACAAAACAGAACAGACACTCAAAACGCATTGACAGGCAACATTTCGGTTCACCGATATTACCACCACCACCACAGTATGGACAGACAACGGCCGGGTGCACAATTGATTGTAGAGCCTACGCCTGTATCCCGTCGTTGACTCGTACGGATTGCTGGATGATATTTCTCGAATAACTAAAATACAGTGAAACCTGTGAATGGCGAACAATGGCACTACAAAAGCGTCCGTTATGGACAGGCGTTTGTTGTGAGCTGATGTACATTACTAAATGTGTGTTCGTACTTAAACTAATTAAACCTAATCCGAAAGGAAACAGCAACAATGACATAATTATGGACGGCGGAAATGACGGGTCCGCACCATGACGAAGCAGAATCGGCCTGGACGGCCACGTTGTTTGTGATGCGGTCCAGGCAAATTAGACGATGTATGTTATCACAGAGAAATTTGCTTTTCCCCTCCGGAAAAAAATCCTGCAGACGCCCCTGCACGGAAGTGACCGATCCGGATACGGCGCACCGAGACAGCGGTAGCAGCCAAATCAAACGGACACGGCGGCAGCAATCTTGATGGAGTACGTGACAGCTGTGTCGACTGAATCTACCGGATACGGTGGTTGCGATTATAACAGAAATCGAGAAAGCGGCATCGATTGAATCCCACAATACGATTTTAGCGCTAAAGAGTTGTCTTTATTGTTTTGTATTATAATGGCAGAACAACGATGTACGTGTTCAACATTCTTGTCAAAAGGCGTTAGGTGTCGCCTTACACATTGATATAACATGGTAAAATAATGTGCGTGCGTCCGTGCGTGCGTGCGTGCGTGTGAAACCTACCTAGTATCAGAAAAATGCCCGTGTGAAAGACCTGTTCTGACAGTATGATTTTTTTGAAACTGCAAATTTAATATATAATGTTAAAATTAAAGAAAAGATCAACTTCAGACTAACAACACTCATAATTACCTCCCTGGCACAGCGGCCTAAAACACCCAACCCGCAATTGTGCATATCAGCCTGCCAGCCAGCTTTTCAATGCAGCCATCCAGCTGTTTATACCCCCTTCGGGTTCAAACCTTGAACAGAACGAGATACGACAATGAGGTAACCCCATGCCGTCACCATTTTAGCATAGTAATTGTTGTTGTTGCACTGCCCGTATGAACTTAACCTTAAAAAACCTGTATAGAGGCATGGTTTGTTACTAATGAAAAGGGTATCAAAACCAGAATGACAAAAGCCTGGGCAGCCTGCAACACACTGTGGAAGATATGGAAGTGCAGTTTAACTCATTATCTTAAACGAAGATTTGTTTAGAGTAGTGGTTGAAACAGCCATATACGTTATGTGGAAGAAACATAAACGATCAACAAACGTACGCACAACCGATTGGATGGATGCTACGCGTGACTGCTACGTTAAGCACTGAACATCTCCTGGACACAACGATGCAATTATGTAAGACGTCGTTGATATAGGATTAAATTAGGCCTAAAGGGACGGTTACGTGTGTGTGTGCTGCGTGAGGTGGGCATGGGCAAAGACGTAGTGGTCATTGGTCAAGGCCTTGCAGGGATGTTCACTGGTACTGACCATTACGTTCATGTTATGGAGACGTTGACGCACCACAAGGCAGATACTCTATTTGTCGCCTCGGTGGCTCAGGCAACCATGAATATTGTAATTTCGCTGTTGTTTAATAATTAGACACGCGGCTGAATTCTAAACCATTTGAACTTGATGCAATGCGCGGTATATAAGTACTACTACTACTACTACTAATAATAATGAGTGTGCGTGTGTGCTTGCGTGCGTGCGTTTTATAAGCTTATAACAACTGGATTCCTGTCCATATGCAAAGTAGGCCTACAGTCATTTCCCCGTCTAGTCATTTCCATGTAGCTGCAAGGCGTATAATCAAGTTTCATGTTAATTAAAAATCATTATAAAACTATACATACATGAATATGATAGTATACACGTAACAATAAGACACTATGGAAAGAATGAAATTTATTCTGACACGATCACAATACGAATGATTTTGTTTATTTTAAATTATGGGGAACTGACGGCAAAGTGAATTGATAGGGAACTGAAGACAAGGAGGATTGACCGGGGAACTGACGACAAGGAGGATTGACCGGGGAACTGACGACAAGGAGGATTGACCGGGGAACTGGCGACAAGGAAGATTGACCAGGGAACTGACGACAAGGAGGACTGACCAGAGAACTGACGACAAGGAAGATTGACCAGGGAACTGACGGCACGGAGGATTGACCAGGGAACTGACGATAAGTAGGACTGACCGAGGAACTGACGACAAGGAGGATTGACCAGGTAACTGACGACAAGGAGGATTGACCGGGGAACTGACGACAAGGAGGATTGACCGGGGATCTGGCGACAAGTAGGATTGACTGAGGAACTGACGACACGGAGGATTGACCGGGGAACTGACGACAAGAAGGATTGACCGGGAAACTGACGACAAGGAGGATTGACCGGGGAACTGACGACAAGGAGGATTGACCGGGGAACTGACGACAAGGAGGATTGACCGGGTAGCTGACGACAAGGATTACTGACCGGGGGATTGACGACAAGCAGGACTGACCAGGGAACTGACGAAAAGGAGGATTGGCCAGATAACGGACGACAAGGATGATTGACCAGGGAACTGACGACAATGATGATTGACCAGGGAACCGACGACAATGATGATTGACCAGGGAACTCCTTCAATGTGAAGTGGAATAAATGAGCGGGGAACGGACGAAAAGACAGGAAATGATGACAAGGGGAAATTATATATATGTGACAGCTGCGTTCTTTTACTTGACGATATAGCTAGAACTTTCCACTTTGCGTCTTTCTGTCGTTCCGCTAGGAGAAATATGTTTGTAAATTAAAACGACACCTAGTGAGTGCCGCCGCTGTTGGTCGTAGTCGGCGTCGTTGTCCTCGCAGTCGTCCTCAGGAGGAGAAACAACGACAGGTGAGTGTCGCGACTTCTTCCAATGTCCACTCCATTTGCAAGAAACAGTCCATGTGATGTCGCGTCTTCGCATTCTCTTTATTTTGCTTGTCGCGCCTCCTTTTCTCATTATTCTCTGATAACAAACATTTGGGCGTACGACATCTTCCTCTTTCTATTTAACTTGCGATAAGAATTCAGACATCCAGTTGTGTCGCGACTTATTCTTCTGCTTTCTACTGTACTTTCTACTGTACTTTCTACTGTACTTTCTACTGTACTTCCGATACGCAGACATGTAATAGAATCGCGACTTCTTTCGCTTTCTACTTTATCTGTGGCAAACAGGCGGCTATTTAGTAGTGTAGATACTTCTTTCTTGTTCTACTTTACTTGCGACAAATAGTCGGACATTTAGTAGTGCTGCGAATTCTTTTTTTTCATGGTTATCATAGACTGGCAGTCGAGCATTGAGATACATCGTAGGGGAGACCGGGGCTAATTCTTACAATTTTCAGTTAAAGTCACTTTTTGTGAAAAGTATGGATTATTTCTGTCAACGTTAATAAAATGTACCATCCCATTGATATTATCTACGTAATTATAAATTATAATTACGTAGATATGTGAAGTTTCCCAGACGCGGTTGACTGTAACAACTAGCCCCGTAAGCGGAGCAAGTTGTTACATCATACGTGGCACGTTGTTACAGCAAAGAACGCGTGGATCGCAAAGCTTGTGTCACTCGTATATGTTACTGTTATTACATTAATTGGATTACACACACGTATACATCTTATACACAGTGTGCATAACAATGTAGGTGTTCACAGCTTCATATATTAAGCTTTTAATTTATAGTTATCAAAGGGGACTCATTCCCCGGATTCTTACATAACAAACAATTGTGAATGGAATATAAACTAATTAATGGAGTACGAAATAGTGAATGGCAATATATATGTAATGCGACTTCTATTTGATTGAATGATACAAACACGTACGCACTCACGCACACGCGCACGAACATCCACATTTCAATGTATCGTGCAGTATTGATTAGTTGCTCAAATAGGGCTGTGCCATAAAAATAACAAGATTTAACAAGTTTGTCATCCAAGGCAAAACACCCAGAAGGCAAGTGGACAAGGAAGCCATTGGCTTATCGAGAGTCCAACAATGTTTCATCTTTGTGTAACCCGGCCTCCTGAGATGTTTGTTAATTTTGTTTGACGCTGCTAGCATTTACAGTACTGGTTATAAATCAGTACGTTAGGCTTCACAAGTGAAATAAAGCGTTCACACGTCGTAGTTAAATATATTTTGTTCTTTCAGTCATTGTCAGCACACGACTCGCTGGCTGAGCCACCGGTACGAGCGTTGTTACAGTTGCCGCCCGAGCGTTGTTACAGTTGTAACAACTTGCCTCAATACAACTGTAACAACATGCCCCAAACACAATTTTTGCAGTTGAAAGCACGTTGACGATAGCAAATACTGAATTTCAGTTTAACTTCTACTTGGCATAACCCCTTATAATATATAGTAGACATGTTTCAAGTTTCATTCACGAAACATAAAAAGTGGCTGCGTGAGATGATATTATGGGGGCATACCCAACAACGTTTTACGAGATTAAAATTACATTTTTGTCCAAACCTACGTCACCGAAGACCAGTATTTGAAGCCGGTGGAAGCGAACTCTCGCGGCGTCGGCGACTCCGTGGTAGAGACATCAACAGGAGGCGACGCTGGTGTTACAGAGGACGTCGATGACTCCGTGGTAGAAACATCAACCGGAGGCGACTCTGGTGTTACAGAGGACGTCGATGACTCCGTGGTAGAAACATCAACCGGAGGCGACGCTGGTGTTACAGAGGACGTCGATGACTCCGTGGTAGAAACATCAACCGGAGGCGACTCTGGTGTTACAGAGGACGTCGATGACTCCGTGGTAGAAACATCAACCGGAGGCGACTCTGGTGTTACAGAAGTCGCCTGTACAGGCTCAGATTCACATGACAGTTAAAATAACCAACGGACCACGGTGATATTTAGTTGGTGTTTAATGAACTTTGGACCAACAGCTGATTCGTAGGTTTGATGGCAATGTGCTATAGCTTCCACTGTGGAATAATTATTACTTTATCGTTCATAGTTTGAGAATTGAGATCCGGTAATTTTAAATGTGATACTTCCTTCATAGATATTTCTACCTTGGCAAATTGTAAACAGGGGAAGTGGCATATTTGAGATATTTGAGGACTACAACACTGATATGCTGTATCCCATGTGTTTGTTTGTTGGTTAGCAGGTTAGCAGGGGCGGATCTAGGTTTGTTGGCAGGGGGTCTCAGTCAGTTGTTGTCATAATTATGTCGTTCTACTTACGAACTGGGTGGGTGGGGGGTCTTTACGCTGACACTAATTCCGATGTAGGGATATATACGTTATCCTTTACTGTAATATTTGCCACCGACACAGGAGGGCCTAGGGGGTCTTCAAACCCCTAAGACCCCTCTTGATCCGCTACTGCAGAGCGTCTACAACAGTAGAATCGCTGTCCATCAAGACTATGGTGATTTCCTCGAACAAGGATTTGGGAAAACCTTGCTGCAGTTAGTGACGGGACTACCAACAATGTAGGGTCTATGTCACGTGTAACTTTATATATATATATATATATATATATATATATATATATATATATATATATATATATATATATATATATACACACACACATTAATATAATGTGCATGCGTGCGTGCATGCGTGCGCGTATATATATATATATATTCATTATGTAGGCTTTGCTAAACGTTATTACGACAATAACATATAGCATAGGTCTACTTGTGTATAAATGCACAGCGAACTGTTAATTACATGATTACAGTTGAGCGCAAGTCGGTTTTGGCTAATTATTGTCAGATCGGTAACTGCATGACAAAACTGTTACAATACAATATCCAAATCTGACTCTTATTATGCCTACCCAAGAATGTCGTCGCAAGTCCGCCAGGGGCCGGGGCAAGTTTGCCCCACTCGTACTTTAAGAAGCAAATACACGGAATAAAAGCCGGTTGGCGGACTTGCCCCGTGGGCGGACTAGCCCCGGTCTCCACTACGTCACACTCAGGGGGGTTGGGTAAGCGTTACGGAGCGTTACATGGGGTGGGAGTGTCTTGACGATCGTTACGTTCGTTACAACATTTTTTTGCTCGTCTAGATGTCGATATCAGACTGATAGTATTGATTGTTATATTAGTTTTGGGGGTATGTTTTAGCTGAATTCCAAAGGACCCATTTTCTACATTTTAGGGGGATACAAGCCAGCGTTCCGAAGCGTGACAATGGGGTGGGAGTGTGGGGGGTCTAAGAACTCAAAAATTAGCGTGACGTACTTTATGGATGGCCCCTTATTTGGTTTTGGTAACCGCTCGTACAAAGAATTTCGGGACAGGTGTTATCACGAAGAATACAACATATTTCGTAAAAGGCCTAACAGTTTGTTCAAACATTCGTCATGTTAACATTAACATTAACGCATCTAAGAGGCTTACCCATGAGGTAGAATATCGTGACATTTGCGCCACGAATATGGCATGCGCACTATCATCTACCAGCGAATGGTAGGCCCTCTACCCTTGGCTTGGGACATGGTTATTTCAGAGCCTGCCACTTGCTATTACGGCCATATCTTCCATATAATGTGTAACGTAAAAACTACATAAATATGTTGTTAATGCTTTGTAGCATCCCAGAAAATACTTAATTCGTCACAAGGATATTTGACAGTGTGTTGAGATGCACCCAGCTGGGACAGATATTTCCTGAACGTCTATGGCAATTGTAGAATGACATTATTATGATGTGAGCTGATTTCTGTTAAACTTATGCGTGCGCGTCAATATAATCAAAGTTTAAAGTTAATTGGAATTGCATCGTATAAACTGATAAAAGTTCACTCTTATTTTATGAATTAGCCAAATACCCGGATGAGACATTAATTATCTACTTACGTATGCGCCCAAATTCTGGGCGCATACATAATTTCCGTCACAATGAGAACCCCACTCTGCATCCAGGCGAAAATGTGAGCGACAAACGGTGGCGCCACAGTTCGTCTTACTAATTAAGTTTGTGTTTAATTTTGAATAAATAACTGAACACTATCGTTATTGCTGCTAGTTCACCATGATCGTACACATAACGGTGTGCATTGTTGCACAAACCAAGGACGCCGTTTGTTTATGGCAAATGAAGGCATACAGTCGTAAGAAGACGTGTCATGTCAACGGGATCGGATAATCATAAACCGACACTGCCACGCCAACGGTTGACCGAGTTGTCGTCTACTACAGTCATTTCTTATCGGTTGATTCGATCGCCAGCTTTATGATATGCAATTGTAAGTATAATTCGTATTTACGCATAAGTGTTGTAAAATGAAAGGAATGTTCATTGGTCAGTATGATGGATTGTTTACGGCGATTGGTGATTCCATGTCAAATCAGTTATGACACTGGCACTGCCACTGCCGACCACCCTCCAATTTTTCTGACATTTTAAAGATCCATTGGAGGCGATCTTTTACTTTCTGACCTAACCATATACACACCTATACATATACACATGTCACGTGTCCAAAAAAATACATTTACTTTCTCAAAACGATAAAAATGTACAAAAGAATTAAACCAAAATATCGCCCTCTCCCACGGCGCCTACGCGTAGCGCCAAGGCTACCGTAAAATCGATGCATATGACAAGGCGTCGTTCAGTTTACCAAAACTCTGTGCGGGGGCGCTGCTGATTGAAATCATACAGTACAATTATATATTTCTGTTTTAATTGTGCGTGGATGCGTGCGTGCTTCATTGCGCGTAATTATGTATGTCTCAGTATTACTTGTATTTTTGCTATATGTGACGTCATATTCTTAGCTAATTAGTTTTATTCATATTATCATCAGATTGTGTTATATTTTTATATGTATTTTAAGTATCTCTGAATGGACTTTGTCCAGATTTACGGGGCTATTTTAATACCAATTGCGTTTTTAAATACAGTAATTATGTTGGCATCAGTATTAACACATCATTTAAAGCATACTGTCGAATCTAATACAACTGACCTCAGTAAAAAATAGTATTATTACTTTGTCACATAATGTGTTATTATTATGTATCTGTTGATACCACTTATTTCTTTAGAGATCAGCGGTTGTTACCTCCCATATTCAGTATGAAGCTAAACACAAAATAAGACACATGCGCGTGCAGCATATAATGCATTCTTCAGGCAAAATAGCGTGTTTTTATTCAGCATGTAGATGTTTTATACATCAAAAATAGATTATTAAAACAGCATCACACCCAGACATCACTCAGTATTAATACATCACCATTTATTTAATTTACAATAACTTCAATTTTTTTTTACTAGTTGCAGTACGCACGCACACACGCATGCACGCACGCATGCACGCATGCACACATAATAATAATAAGTACACTTATATAGCGAACATGCTTAAAATACATAGTTTATGAAATTAATGAGTTAAATAAATTAGGTAGACATGATGCACGTATATATGTATGTAATATATGTATAATTTTATGTATATATATGCATATGCATATATATATATACATATACATATATATATATATATATATATACACATGATGATGATAATATGAATAAAACTAATTATCTAAGAATATGACATGTCATATGTAGCACACAGGAAAAAATACAAGTAATACTGAAACGTATACATAATTACACGCAATGAGGCATGCACGCACGCACAATTAAAACACAGAAATACATAATTGTAATAGCAGCGCCCCCGCACACACTTTTGGTGAAACCGAACGACGCCTTGTCATATGCATCGATTTTACGGTAACCTTGGCGCTACGCGTAGGCGCCGTAGGAGAGGGCGATGTTTTGGTTTAATTCTTTTGTAAATTTTGATCGTTTTGAGAAAATGAATGTACTTTTTTTGGCCACGTGACATATGTATATGTATAGTAGATATGTGAGGAGAAGTTTGGGTGCTGTAGGTGGTCGCTTTCATGGTTAGGTCAGAAAGTAAAAGATCACCTAATTGTTTTCTAAATACTGCTACATGCAGTATGGGTGACCTGTGACCCCCATGACAAAAATCCTCCAAACCGATTGGACAAAAAATAGGTTCATTGATGACATTATATAGAACACTATGTTACTGAAATATACTGAGAAAATCAGAGTGGGCACTTGTAAAGGTTTATAAGATATGGTCAAAATAGTGCATTTATATGAAAAAAATTTCTGTAAATCTAATGTCATTCAGTGAACCAAATGTGCTTGTATATTCTTATATCATACCCATAGGCGTAGGCAATAATCACTTACCTGATTTTCTGTCCACTACATGTGCAGTTAAAGAGACCATTTATTCTATTTCTAGCACACTTATTACTGAAGTTATGGTCAGAGATAAATTGAAATGAAAATGAGCAAAATTAGAGGTGGATCAGCAAAGTACATGCCAAAAATGTTTGATTTTACATGGAATCACTCAATAATACGGCAAACTTTTTGGAATTAGGCTGAAACAAAATTTGCCAAAACTAGGGGCAATGATTGTTATACAATTATGAAATACTCTTCCGGCTTATAGAGTGCATTTGTTTTTATAGGTTGTTTTATTTGAGCAAATTGAAGTGGAATGTTAATTCATTCCATTGAATCTCAGAAACTGTTTAGCATTGAAGTAAATATAAACACTTCTAAAACCCCCACAATGAGCCAATGAGTGTATTACAAAATATAGTAATTATTATTATGTTTTCTGTTAGGAACAAACCCAATTAACCCACATGTAGCTATATAACACTATAGTGTTTGTGCTCAGGAGAGTTGCTTTATATATCATGCATCTTAATTTAACTTTACTCTGCATCATATATTTTTTTAATGGACTTGACCAATCATGATAGCAAATCACAGCATGTGATTGAATCACTGAATTGTGAAATAAACGAACATTAATACTCATGCTGAGTTGTAAATACTAAATACTGTAACACTGTAGCTAAAGTATAATATACTTTTATTATGGTAGCCACAATACGATACGTATCGTGATATATGTGTCACAATACGATACGTATTGCGATACATAACAATACATTTAAAGTTTAACAGAACAAATTTATTGGGTGCACATTTTACAGTTCAGCTTGTCTACTGAGAACATACTTTTCAGGAACAAATTACAATAACTACATTAGTATTGGTAGTCTCAAAACAGTTTGTAAGGGGTGTTTAGAGGTTTTCCAACAAGGTGATACATTGAATGAAAAATGTTCATGTATCGTACACGTATTGCAATTCTTGTAAAATATATCGAGTATTGTAATGTTAAAAAATATTGTGATGCATCGATGAATCGTTGCAGCCCTAGTATATATAGTTCTGTGACAATCTAGAAGAACTAGTTTAGTAAACAAAGGCCAAAATATGTTACAAATTGGCAAATATAAGACTTGGTGTATACAAATATATTTTCATTTGGCGAGCGAATTTTGCTAGACTTTGACACTCATGACATAGAGTTATCTAACAGTAGGGCGCAGCCCATGAAATTAAGATGATGTGTGTTCAACAAGGTTTTCCTAGTAAACCACTGGCGTGATATTCTTAATTGTAGTTGCAAATGGTTATGTTTAACTTTCAGTAACTCTTTTAGGTGCATAGGCCCAAAACCATGACTTTTTTCCCTTTAATTAAGTACCATGCTGCACTAAACTAATTGTTTATTAATTCAACTTCTCATGCATTTCTAACAGCAGATGCCCAAATAACTGTATTGCATTGGTTTAGATAATGACTACCAGTGTTTGACATAAGGTTGAAAATATCAAAGGCCTGTTACCTGCGGGCTTGTAACCTGAAAAGGTTGCGGGCCCGATTGAAAAATTGAAGGCCCAACTAGATGATATATATATATATATATATATATATATATATATATATATATATATATATATATATATATATATATATATATATATATATATATATATATATGTTATATATATATATATATATTAATATATATATATATTATAAATATATACACACACATTAATATATATATATATATTAGATATATATATATTAATATATATAGATATTACATTATTGCAACGCGATGGGAACTTGTTTCTCAGCAAACAATATGTCGTTGATTTATAAAAGCGCCATCTGTTGGAAATGCATGACGTCATTTGTACTCACGCTAGGGGTTGTGCCAGTACCACTAAATCTACATATAATTATATGTGTTCGCGACTGAAACGATGATACAATGAAATGAAAAATCGCGCGGGCCAATCAGACCTGTAACTTGTGACAGTTGCGGGCCCGACAGAAGATTCAAGGGCCCCTGGCCCGTGGGCACGTGGTTTAATATGACTACCGGTATCACACGAGAACATTTGGCAAATTTGTGTTTGTAGCATGCAGTAATAACTTTCATTTGACTGTAGTGTGGTTAAAAAGGTAAAGGTTAGTTCTTATATAGTGCAGTGTCCAGTCCTTAGGACTGCTCAAAGCGCTTTACACTTCACCCCCTGGCAGACCTGTTCATTCCAAGGCCATTTCAACTTCTCTGGGAAGCATTCAGCCATGCTACAATTACTGCACGAAGACAATTCATTCACATATTCACAACTGTCTCTATTGTCAGGTACTCATTTATTCAGTTAAGTGAACTGTGGCAACGTGGTCAACGTGATCAAACTTGCCAAATGTTTGAAGTGACCGCAGTGGGATTTGAAACCAGGTTCTCTCAATTGAGAGTCCGGCATTCTAACCAGTATGCTATTGCGCCCCATGTTACGAGGTAGTTGTATTTTACTGTGACCATGCCTTAGCCTACATATTTCATGTTGTAAACTCCTTGGTGGTACTTAAATTGTGATTGGATTGACTTACTTGACTTGACATAAAAGCACCCCTCTGTTCTGTTCTATTTATGGCATGCCGCTCTGCTGTCAATAGCGGGAGCCCAGTATCATTCCTGATCTGGTCACTCCACCTCTTTAGTGGTCTTCCTCTTTTCTGCTGTCCTTTGAAATCTTGTTTGTATGCTTGCCTAATGATGTTATCTCTTTGCATACGGCAAACATGCCCAAACCACCTGTGTCTGATGACATCTGTTGATAGGTTCAGGGGTAAAGGTGTCCTCTCAGATTTTGATATTTTGTAGTCTGTCAGCCCTGGTAACACCTCTAATAGCCTGCAGGCAGCACATCTCAAGAACCTCAACAGATTGTATTTCCTGTGATTGTAGCGTCCAAGCCTCCTCACCATAGATTAGTATTGCAGTATATATATAAGGGCTCCATATAATCTGGCTTTCAGTCTTGTTGAGATGCAATTTCTGAGTCTACCAAAGGCTGCCGATAATGTTAACCTTTCTAAACGCGTTTGTGTCATCCGCAAATTTCAGTACGTTGCTTGTTATATTGTCGTCCAAGTCGAATAATAAAGGTCCTAATACTGATCCTTGAGGCACCCCATTCAAAACTGATTTCCAGTTTGAAACCTCTCCATCTACTACATCACGCTGTCTTCTGTCAGTCAGCCATTGTTCTATCCAGTCACTTTTTCAAAAGCTTTCTGAAAATCTAAGTAGATAATATCTACTGGTGATCCCTCGTCTAACCACTTAGTGATTTCTTCCAAAAGACATAACATATTTGTTAAGGATGACCTCGCTTTTAGGAATCCGTGTTGAGATGAATTTAATAATTTATGCCTAACAAGGAAGTCCAGCATATGGTCTTTAATTAACCTTTCTAATAATTTACAAATCACTGACATTAAACACACTGGTCTGTTATTAATATTATCTGACTTATTTCTCAAACCCTTTTTAAATAATGGAATGATGTTTGCTTCTTTCCATTCAAAATGAGTTGAGTTTCATACCCCGTTTCCTACAGGCAGCTTGAATTTCTTCAGTTGAGGGTTGTAGCTTTTCAAACACGGTGGACATAATTGTTGTGTCATATAGATCTGCATATCTGATGTCAAAGCTGAGGTTGGTATATAGCTTGAACTTCTTGCATAAGCTCTTCAGGTCTGCCATGACAAACTCCAGGAACAAACTGAACAGGATAGGTGTTAACAAACAGCCCTGTCTCACTCCTATTTCCACTCTGAACCATTCTGTCAGTTGACCATTGATGACGACTGCACAATCAACATTATCATACATAGCTTCAATCAGTGATGTTATCTTGGGATTCATCCCAATATACCTCAACATCTTCCACAATGCCCCTCTCCAGATAATATCAAATGCAGCCTTGAAGTCCACGAAATTGAAATGCAGCAGAACCTGGTGCTCATTTGCCTTTTCCGTGATCTGTTGCACTATGAAGAAGAAGACATTGCAGAAGACTTTACCCGGGATGGATATCAGGGAAATTACTCGGTAGAGTGACAGGGTTAACTTGCACCCTTTCTTGTGTACTGGGTTGATCATACTTCTGCACCAATATGTTTGTAACTTTTCCTGATGCCATGCTGCATTTGCATATTTTCAGGAGCATCTCAGCCATCTTCTCTCCGCCGCATCAGCATCTGTGTTATACAGAAGTTCGTCATGTTGTTTAGATTAATATGTTTGTGATACTGTGATCAGTATAATAATGCTCAATGGTTGTGGATTTGTTTTGTATTAAAATATATAATCTGTTTATGTTGGTTTGATAGCGAGTCATTGGTCGAGAAAACACAACCAGCAACAGTTGAGGATGCAGATCACAATCTGTCAACTCGACTTTGCAACAGAGTACAACTTACAAGAATGGTTGCAACTGGACCATGTGATCAACCAATCTGAAGATGAATGGAAACAAACAGCTGCTGGTTTTATAAAAGATCTGCTATCTGGACTTTGTCATCTTCATACACAGGAACCAAAGATCATTCACAGAGATTTGAAGGTTGGCATTATCGTTATTCTCAACACAGATTGCTTAAATGGTCAAGTGTGTAGGCTTTATGTATTGAATCCATTGAAGCATCAAAGTAGTGAAAACATCCTCAGAGTATGTGATTTTGAGAATATTATATGACTCATGTGGTCAACAAATGGAGGAGTAAATTCAGAGACACAATATGACCAAGAATAATAATTGAAAGTGTACCATGCATGTTTGGAAATGAAAAAAGCAGTATTGTTAATAATGTGACATGAGCAATTCTCAAAACTTCAAAAGGCACAATAATGTTCAGTTTGCATTTGCATTTGTTCGACAGGAACAAAACTTAGCTGTACAACAAAGGACATTTAGAAAAGAAAATAGAAATGTCTGACTGTGAACAATAGGGGCCATTTTCGTCGGTATACTGGCATGATAGGCGTGTTTTGACCCCAGAGGATCATAGCTACATACAATGAGCACTCACTAGGACATCCCAAAGTACATACACACTCACACATTACTTTGATACATGCATTAAGATAAATGATGTTTTAATGGTATACGACAAAACCATCTCCCAAGTGAAAATTTTTAAAATAGGTCATATAAAACAAAATTAAGATGTTATTGTGTTTTTAAAGCAGTTGATAATTGATGTATATCACGATTTTGATGTTACAACCCGAGAATGCATTTATTGATGGACAGGAGTGTTTGAAGCTAGCAGACTTCGGCATAAGCCGTGCTGTGGATCAAGGACGAAATACTTCTGTTACTTGGGGAGCAGGTTTGTTAACCTTGTTTTTGTATTTTTTATTTATTTCATTGAAAGATCACATATATATATATATATATATATATATATATATATATATATATATATATATATATACATATATATATATATATATATATATATGTGTGTAATACCTTTATGTAATGAATGTTAATCAAAAACCAACTGAATGATGTTTTAATGGTAAACCACAAAACCATCTTATATAGCGAACATGCTTAAAATACTTATTTTACTTGGGGAGCAGGTTTGTTAACCTTGTTTTTGTATTTTTTATTTATTTCATTGAAAGATCACATATATATATATATATATATATATGTAATACAGTTATGTAATGAATGTTAATAAAAAACCAACTGCAGACATGACAACATTTCTTATATGGGTGTAAGCTGTAATCTTTGTACATATTTTACATGTCACATATTACAATGGGTATCGGTATGTGTTATGGTGGAGTGATATGCCCACATGTTGGTTAGTGATAAGCTGAGTGTGTGCCAGTCATTGTTATGCAGGCAGACTGCATTGAAAAGAGTAATTAATGCTGGAATTGTTAGTACCATTCAAACATATATTTGATCATTGTCCCTGGTTAATATGATTTATATGAATTACATAATTTAAGCAAGCTCTGACACACTCAGTTCCAAGCAAACAAGACTATTTGAGTGTACATAGGCGTACTAGAATCGTGTAGCTTATTGATTCTGCAGTCGTCGTTATGTCTATTAAAATAATGAACTCACTGAAAGTGAAATACCACAGTTCCACATTCGATGATTCATTGTGCAATAGCACTGTTGCTACGTTGTGTGGAGGCATGCATTAAACACAGTAGGGAGGTTCAGCATGGCAAACTTGTAACTTGTTCGTGTACAAGTTGTGAACTGCATCACTGCGATGTAGGGGGCTTTTCCTGGGGATTCCCATGCTGCTTCTGTCCGAACATGTTCTCAACCTGTAATAGTGTTTCTACCCGTACACTGCAAGTTGAACGTTTGTTGTTATTTTATGGCGTTTCTACAGCTAATATAGATGAATGTTTAAATGTTGGCATGTTAATCAACCTTTCTAGCATTGTTGTGATACATTAAGGGTTAGATGGGTGAATAATGCCTAAAATAAAATCACAAACTATTCGTCACAAGTGTTTTTAGAACGGATACATAGTAAATATATTTTTCCTAATGCTGGTAAGACAGCCATAATAAGTCAAAGCTTAAAAATCTAGTTGAGAGTGTATTAATTATGATAACCTTTAATCAAACATGTTATCAGTTAACATGTGGTCATACATTTAGCTAGACACGACATGTTCTTACCCAATGTAACAACAATGTCAAATATTGTCATTCTTTACTTACAGGTCTACATGTATCAAATTATTTAACCTCTTTATTTTAACAATTGGGGCATGTATGCATAGATCCATCCATATACTGTTCTAGACCTCTGTATGGGGTCAGCTACAGCATTACTGCGTCCACACTGTCTGCTTGGCACTTCTCACTCACTCGACTGGGAAGCAGCTCCGGCCGTGGAAACTAGTGGTTAGAGATAGAGACCACAGCTCCGTTAGTCCACGACAGGTTACACATGTACCCAATGTGTATGGTCTTTTACTACCTGTGGCATAGATTGGGGTGAACGAAACTGCTCATGTTTCGAAACAGCAACCGGTCGACCGAAAGTCCCGTCGACCGAAAGTCCAGCAACCTAACACATAGCTACCGCGCCCCATGTGTATATCACATCTTCCACACTTGCAAATTAAAAGTTTCACATGCTGAACCTCTCTAATAAGTTGAACACTTGATTACATGTCTTACTGAATAGGTAGTCTTATATGTAGACAAGTACATATGTTTACATCATTTGTTTTATTAGTGATGTGAACATATAATACCACTAATTAAAACAACCTTTCTGTAGGGACCCATTTGTAGCAAGCCAGTGAAGTGCTTCAAAGTGGGAAAGGCGGCAAGATCCATTACACTCTGGCAACAGATGTCCAGGTGTGTGGTATTGTTTGGTGTGTTCTGCCTTGAAAATTTAAAAAGTATAACATGTATTTTTTATTATTTTGCAAAAGGTATTTTGTAATGTTACATTACTGTGTGTTTTTTAGATTGCAGGCATGTTAGTGTTTAACATACTGACAAAAGGACATCACCCCTATGATGGCCATACTATCGACGAGACAGAAGATTCGGAATGGTGAACCAGACCTATCAGCAGTTAGCGACCCTGTCGCTATGGATATGCTGAAGAAGATATTGCCTGTTAATTGAAATGAGAGGTCATCAGCAGCCAGTCTGCTAGGTTGAGAACCTAGGCACCCAAATCTTACATACATTTCATGCATTAATGCTGTTATCTGCAGTTGTTGTTTAAGATTGTCACCACAATAAGTTAACTAAGAGTAAAACAAGTAATGGTCCTGGATTTATTGTTAAAACAAATGATGGAAACACAATGAATGCTAAAGTTTGGTACATGTGGAAGAAACATCAGTCTGGCAGTGAGCTATCTAGCTGAACCAATATCAATAATCATTTCCACAGTGATGGTGCAGTTGTGCTATTATATGGCAATATGACAACTTCTTTCATATCATACACAGCAAGAAACCATGTTCATGATTAACCTCGTAGGCCAACTCTCCTGGCTTGTGAAGTTCCAATCTTGGTCAAACTGTCCAGTCAAACTCAGCATCTCCTTTTTCCATATCTCTCTCCAATTAACGCCCTTCGGTCGACGTCCACAGTATGTTTATCCATGACAGAAATCGAAAATGTTCACCCCACAAATTATTATAGCCTATATGCGGTCTGTTTGATCCATTACTCTTTATCTGGTTATTAACAGTACTGTATTAACGAATATTCACGACTCACAATCTTTCACATTCCGGTGTAGACCTTCATTAATTGGCATTCCCCCAAATTTAGCCCCATATGGTTGTGTATCTCGCTACTTACTTACTAGAGCTAGAAGAACAGGGTGAACTGGTGTACCAAATACTATGCAAGAACTGTGGTGCTGAGTACATTGGGGAGACAGGAAGGTACTAAAAACACGACTGGAGGAACACAGAAAGGATGTAGACATCACGAAAAAAGAAAAATACACAAGGAGCGGGAAAAAAGATTGATGTCTACCATCAATAAATCCGCCCTTACAGACCATGCGACAACTGAAAACCACATCATAGACTGCGAGGGAGTGAACATTGTAGACAAGGAACCCAACCGGAGAATCCGGCACATCAAGGAAGCCATCTGGATCAGGAAAACTAGAACACCCATCAACAGAGACGAGGGTAATTATGAACTGCCTCACGTGTACAATGACGTCATCAAGCGTCATTGGTACTGATGAAGTCAACGTGACACGTTGACGAAAGCCTCTACCAGGTAAACTAAACACACCTTGGATATGAAAAATGAAAGTTATCTGATTTCAGAATACATTTATTATGTTACTTCATACGATAGAGTTACATCATTAATCATCCCCCTATAAACAAGAGTGATAAGCCAGCTCACTGCAGTGAAATTGGCATGGACCACTGGCCAGCATATAAATTGCAAGGCAGAAACAGTTGCAGTACTGCTTATAGTGTGGACATAGCATGATACAAATAGTTGTCTAACATATGTAAATAAGTAAGTAAATTTATTTCCTCCTCACCATCATCATGTACAATATAAGGCAAATAAAAGCAATGAAGATGAGGTGACTACCAGAGAAGTATAAACTTATCAGGCTAGTAGCCAGTGACTATGACACCAGGAACCAATTAACTTGAAGATTTGTCATTTGTTCTTCATGGGGCAAGGCCACCAGATTGATTAATCATTTGGGTGAGGGTTGTCCCAGCAGTTGTGTTATAAGTGTGGGCAGTTCGGTTGTTCATGCTTGCTGGAGACAGTTAACCCATCAGGTTTGTGCCCTCTCTCCCTTTGAAGTTATTGATTAATTGCTCTATGAAGCGGCTGTGAGAGGGTTGATCTTGACTATTTCCTAGCACAGACTCTAGAGACCTGTGCCTTGAGCAGTTGAGTTGTAATAAATGCAATTTTATCTTACAAACTTGTCTTACAGTGGTCTATTCTTAATTTAGGCATTAGCTTGCCACCTGCAGCCTACATATTATTATAGTTATTTAACAGTCACATTAGTGAGACATGTATTTTAACCCATTGTGCATCTACTACACTCAGTAATTGAAGTTATTTAGTACCGGTAGATGCTGGTATGATATATCATAGATATATATTAATATTCTCTTATTAGTACTGTATATCTATAGATATATGATGAAGACTGGCTGCTGTACAGTATGATAAGGGTTCAGTGGTCTTGTTTTACTAAAGGGTGTTCTATTTATGTCTGTGCTTCATAGGGATAAAATTGTATTGGACAAGTAAGTATACTATTTGTGATGTTTGGTGTGCATAAACTAATTAAATAACAATTTGTTCTTGCTGTTGAAGCAACGGCAAGTTACAGGCTTTTATTTTATCATTGACAAGTATATTGCACTTTGCTAGGTACTCTTTCATATTCTTTGACAAGTTCTTTATTCACTGCAGAGTTTCCTCTATGTCAAGATGAGCACGTACCTAGACAGGCAGTACAATGCAGACAATATATTTCTGGCTGATTTTAATCACCTGGGATACGTAGAATCGACCTGTAGACTCCTGAGAACCATCAGAAACTTCACTCACCACTTCGCCACGCTGTAAGTTTTTCAGTAAACCCATAATAAATAGACTGTTGAAATAGTAGAAAGTCCCAACGATATGATCGACTATCCTGCTTGTGTGCTACATTTTAAATGAGGCCTCTCCAACTTTTCTACATAGAGATAATTAGCTCTTTCACCAGACGTTTCTCATGCATTGCTTTTTATTTGTACTCTCTGATTTTACTTTGATGTTAAAATTTATTTTATGATGACCACTGCTACCCAATTAATCATGTATTTTAACACTGTCTCATAATTGTTATATATAATAATACAACTCTACCATTATGCTCTGCTAGAATCGGAACGCCATCTTCCCATGATTTAACATTTACGACACTGAAATGCAGGATACGAAATGAACGTGTCCATGAACAAAAGTACACTAGTTTATGGAGTGATTGGTACAGAATCTGTCTCAAAATTGTTCCGTCACTTTTGAATGTCAGTCAAGTTTCTGCTAATTTGATCTTGGTTTTGCAGCAACTGAAATTTGTTCATGTTAATCAAATAAACTTGTGAGATCATCAGTGACACTCATACTTATAGGTATGTCATTTATTTGTTTGGGGACTTTCTCAAAATTATATAAGGTGGTATGTTATGAGTATATTTTCATATTTACAAAAGCAAATTAAAAAAAAATTATTTATGTTTTTTTAAACAAGAAACATCACCAAATAAATTAAACACTTATAAAGATGGATTTTTATTTACTATTTCAACTACAATTCATGAAGAAATGGTTAATTTATCTTAAAAACGTTTACCAAAACTATTCAATACAAAAACAAACATAGAATAGCCACTCCAGCCATCTTAGCAGCTGTTTGCAATATTTTAGCACAATGGAACAAAGGGCTGTACCATTGCCTCTGAGATTAAGCTAGCCAATTAAAAGGAAACGGGCTAGACTTAATTACTGGCACTTTTTGCATGAAAGGGTTTGGCAGTGCTTTGTGTAGGTTTTGAGTGGCATACTCAAGGCCATGATCGCTGGGACGAAAGGGCTGTTTTTTATACTTCTGTTTGATGTGGGCCTTACACTCGCTGTAAAAGTCATAGCGGAAAACTCCCATGGGAGAAGGTATTCTGCTGGCCGGATGCGGTACTGGCCATCATACTCGAAAGTTACTTCAAACCTCCTCTTCCTCTCGGCTATCTGCAGGATGTAATACATGTATGTGGCCATACTATAGCTCTCCTTGGGGAAAGCTTTAAGGTGGATGGCTTGATAAATCCAACAGAACCAGGTCCACTTGTGTATGTCTGACACTGCGACCATTTCCTTGGACTTGTCTTGAGGAGGGTGCTTCGGATCGTAGTTTATGTCAATGGCATATTGTCTACGCAACCATCTAAGGGGAACATACTCACCTGCGACCACCTTCTGTTTCACAGCCTGGCAGATGCCCTGTCCCAGAGCCCCGTACTCCACGGAATAAGACTCACCTCGCATGCGTATTGCCGCCTTGCGTGCCCTCTCTTCGAAGATGGCCTCGAGGTGGTCTTGCTTCTCGGATTTACTCCAACAGCTAATGGAGCTGTAAGAAGACAAATGGGAGTGCCGGCTCCTCTTCAACCGAGATGAGCGTTGGCCACTCTCTGACTGAGACACGCGTTGGCTACTCTTCGACCGAGATGAGTGGGAGCGTTGGCCACTCTTCGATCGACACCTCTTCCTCTCAGACGCAACGCTGCTCGCAGAAGTGCTCCCTGTCGGAGCCGTCACTGACATAGTCGTGGGTGCAGCAGGGCCTGAGCTGATGGCGACATCTAGGGCTTGCCAGATGCGCTGACCTTGGGCATCCAGTCGCAGCTCGAAGGGCACCCCTGGTAGACACCAAATCTGCAGTCAGAGACGGAGGCTGCTGCCTTCGAATGCATGGATGCAGATTTGGACATCCTGCAAAACACTAAGGTGCAGCAAAAGCGCAATCCAACTCCGGCCAGTCAATGACTGGCAGGTGTCCCCTGCCATCCCGCCCTCCACTGCCTAACTATTTCACCGCACCGACCAGCTGTAAAGTAGGCAGAACAAGGGCTACATTGAAAGACACCTTGCAGGCGAGACGTTATGAGGAGGACATGCTGGGGAGACTAGGCAAACAGGACAACAGACATGGTGCTGATCACAAACATGCAGCCATGCCTGCCTCCCCCACTGGCCCCAGCCACATTAAGCAACTTGTACGAACATGCACAGCCACTGAAGGGCCTAAGTAGGTATTGCTACACCACCATGTCAACTTGTAAATCACCAGGGGACAGCATCGAACATCACTTGTAACACACCAGATGGCAGCATCAGTGTAAAACAAGTCACGTGACTGGCCGTGCCCCCCCTCCAACATATAATCCTTTAAGACAAGGTAAATAAAACAAGTGCTACATTGAGAGCACCTTGCCGACGGGAAGTTACAAGGGGGTTGCTTTCGAGAGACCAGACACGCACCCCTCCCTCGGACCAGTAACCATATGGAACAATGTCCAACACATTATTGTAAAAATTGGCCTGGTTGAACAAGGTCGCATAATTGCAATCAATTTTGTAACTTACCAGAATAAGCATGGCTTGTATACAACACATTATATATTTAATCAGTGTAATTGTTTATTTATATTTGTTATGTTTATTTATCCCATGAAACCCATGCATCATGTACAATCACATCTATGTTTCGTACATACCCATCCACCTATATATACGACAGCCACAAACCAAACATACCCATGACCTAAAATTTTAATATATGGAAGTATATGACTTCAATAAAATTTGAAAGTCGTCTACACTTTGGAATTTGAAACAACTGGCCTTACAGCTAGTGTTTGAAGCACAGGACACATAAAAACGATGCCAACCTATAAAAATGATGTCAACCCAACAGACAGACCTGGCCTTACAACCAGTATTTGAAGCACAAGAAGCATAAAAAAGAATGCCAACCTAGACAGAATTGCATACATAATTCCTTCCGGTATTGTACATAATAATATGTACATATGAAAGTTGTGATTATGTTAAACTAAACAATGGCTACAACAGCCCCAAATGGTGAGGGTGGACTTAAGAAGGGTACCGCTTAAACAACATACAAGCTGAGCGCTTAAACAGGCTCTATCTGAACACTCACGTAGCATTTTACACACCACAAAAAAACCAAGATTTGTCTCAAATCCTTGCCTGACTGAGAAGTACTATTTCTTCATCCCAGCTTTTGTGAGATGTACTCCATCTAACAAACATCACTCAGATTGGTGAGGTGCTTGTGGTACCACAGGCACAAGGAGAAGGAAGCACCAGGTTTGGCATGTTTTTCACAGAGTTCAGAGAGCGACTGATTAAACACCATTCTGTTGGGTTAGAAAGACGCCGTTTTTGCGCCACATTTACCCATCTCTCAAGGCAACACTGGACAGAAAAGGACCCTATTAATTTGGATATTCATGTACGATCGAAGAGAACGGCCACCATTTTGGCAGGCTGCATGTGGGTTGAGTTAGTCTCGCTTATCCGACTCTCTCTCTCGGCTTCGTGAATCCGCCAAGAAGATCATCTGGCAACAGAAGCATGTTTTGACTGTTACCATCGTCAGATGGCACCACTGGTATACTAAAAAATAATGGTGTCATCAATACTTGAAGTAATCTGATGTATTGCTGCATTTTCGTGATCTTGTGACGAGTTCTGGTCTTATCTTATTATCTGAGTTTTCTCAATAGTTGTCCTTTTTTTAGACAGGATGTGTGTCAAATGGAGACGCAAATAAAGGTTCACATACCCGGAGTGGCTGTAGAAAGAGCTGATTTGTGCGTTGCATGTAAGTGACAATCTAAAGTAAAGTAAGTGTAATATAAAAAACATCAAAATTGTTATATAATCATTTTAACACTTCTGTGTGATAAAGCATGCTATGCAGTTTATAACCGTTTTTATTTTTTCAATATTTATTATTTGCGAAGTTATTAAACTTTTTTGTGTCATAAAAAGTGGCATTTTTTATTACACTAGTTCTAGGAGTCCGTTTCTTGTGTTGTGATCTGAATGTAAAGGCAAACGGCATAATGTGTACTAATGAAGATATTGAGGTGGAATAAAAAGTTTTAAGACCTTAAGATGTGAACTTGACATGACCTCGCAATGACCATTGGCGTTGACCTATTTATGTTAAAAATGCCCTAATTAAGTATGACATGAGATCAGTAAGCGGAGGGAGGAGTGTAATGTAGAATGTATATACACATTGACCTTAATACCCATTAATGACCTAATTACGTGTGTTAATGGTCTATTTATTTTTAATTAAGTATGAATTGTGGTGCTGTCATGTCAATAGAGGCTGTAATTGATGACCATACTACTGATCGTGGGGCGCGGTGGTCGAGCGTCGGACTTTCGGTCGAGGGACCGGGGTTCAAAACCACCTGTGGCAGAGCGTCGGACTTTTCGGTCGAAGGGACCGGGGTTCAAAACCACCGGGTGCCGTTTCAAAACCTGGCCAAATTTGTTCACCCCACTTTGCTCGTGTCTTTCGGAAGAGACACTAAAAGCCGTTGGTCCCTTCTACCTGGTGTCTATGCCAGGGGAAGTAAAAGATCCCACACAGGGGGTAAATGTCTAACCTGTTGTGGACTCAAAGAGTGGTGGTCTCTATCTCTAACCCACCAATTCCCGGCACGTGAGAGGCGCCGAACGACAGAATCATCAACATAATGATGTTGGCCGTTTAATGGAAGAAGACCTTAGAGTGACCTGATTATTTGACCTCCATTGACATTATTTACATTGATAAATTATCTATTTTAGCCATAAATAATTATGCACGACAGTGGCGTTCGTAAATGTACTGGGGAAATGGTGTACACAATTAACTTTACTACAATGTGATATTTTGGAGACATAATTATGTATAATTAAAGATGCCTCCTCAATTCAATTTTGTTGTTGTTTTATTTCAAGTTCATTTTGCGAAAATTCAAGCCTACCTGGTATCCACTACAACTCCACTATTAAATTACTTAATGCTTCAACAAACATTACATCTTCAACTGATTTAGCCTATCGTAAATCCAGTTCATTTGCACAAACAAACTGCATATTGCAGTGGATACTAGTTTGTTTTTTTGCAAAATTAATTTGAAGGAGGTTCGATCATAATTTGGGCACCTTTGAGGAGGCACCTATAAGTGAAAATCGAAATGCTGAAAAATCAGTTTTCACCTTTGGTGATATTTCATAACTTTATTGTGATCGGCGAGAGGATGGAAGTCACGCCCATGATAAGCACTGATTCGCACAGTGTTTACCATTTTGGATATCCACCATTTTGAGCCTTACAAGATTTATTATTATTAGACATTTATAACGCGCCATGTATCTGGGTAAAACACTTGCTCAAAGGCGTTACAGTTGTACATATATAAGTAAAATACATTAAAATGAGCTAAAACAGATAAAAAGAATAAATTAAATGAGCTAACAGGTTAAATAACTAAAATAAATAAGGTGTTTAAATTAGTTAAATAAATAGGTAGAATAAGTTAAGTTTATAAAACATCATCAAATACACAAATAAAATGTATACAGTAGTTAAAACGTCACTGGAATAACAAAGTTGCCTGCCTGAACAAATTAGTCTGCATTCCTGACCACGTGAGACAAAGCATTCTATAGAATCGGCACAGCCACCAAGAACGAAGAACTAAAGTCAATTATTTCGATGATTTTAGCAAAAATTTGCACTTTTTAATTAAACCGACTGCGGATATTACAATTAACACACTACATATTAGAACATCAATAAACCAGATACACGACAGACAAGCTAACATATTCATAAAATCTGTAATGTTTACTGTATAATTATAAAGAACACCAATATATTCTTGCATAGGGAAATAATTGTTTGAAAAAACACAATTTATTATGACTTATGAGAGCTTTGTAATTTCCTGCATGCATAATCCAACAATATGTCAAAACTGGTTTACAGTACACTGCAGGCCCAGTACATCAATATTCATATTTCACTGTCATGAAATAATATCCTGTACTTCAACATGAAGTAATGTGAAGTAATGTTTATTGATTGTTCACTGTAGGCTGATATGAAGACATGGAAAAAGACAATATCCAAAGTTGGCATCAGCCCGTCATGAAAGGAACTATAAGGAAGATCATATAGTACACTGCAGCAATATTCACAGTCAGTTCACCGTTTCATATATCCAATCCATGTCAATGTTCACAGGACATTGTAGGCTCAATGCAGCAAAGTTCATAAGTCTATATGACATCGTCGGCTAAGTGTACACATATTCACAGTTCACTGTTTCGTAAATCCATGCAGGTGTAATGTGTGGATTTCACAGTCTGATCTAGACATACCAAAATATTTTTAGTGAAGCTGTCATGCAAAGTTCATTCTGGATGTCAATCCTCTTGGCTGGAGTATGAGTTGCAGCGCATAATCTTCACGATAGTCACTGGCGCTACAATGATACAACATTTTTGATTGATAATTGTCTGTGATTTTGCAACTGATGTGTGACATATTAGTTACTACTGTATGCATATTTACTACAAGGTATGGTCAAGGAATCATTTCTATCCAGTTTACAAAGTGACACTAACAGTTAGGAATAAAAAATAATAAAACTATTAGTTATTACCGTTTGCATATTTACTACAAGGTATGGTTATAGGAAGTAACCCGAACTTGTCTAGTTTTAGTACCCATTGTTACATTGTGTAACAGATGGATATCAATATTGATGGATATCAAATTATCAATATTGTTCATTGTCGCAGGTCAAAGTGTGATAAATTTACAAATTGTGTACAATCAGCCCAAACGAGATGCGACTGATTGAAACTTATGTGTGTTGCAGACAGTAGACAACCAAAACATGTTTATAATGTAATTTAACCAAACAAAATGCATACTGTACACATGCACGAATTGGCCACCATTAATAATTGGTTACTTTAAAAGCAGCCTTGTCACAGTCGTAGAATTTTGAAGTTAATGACATGTTTTAAATTAGTTGTGTTGTTAGCATTGGCATAGTAAACTGACTAGCGATAGCATAGATAACTGCGTATTTTGTGTTTTTGTGGGGCATGACAATATTGTTAGTTGAAGTCACGTTCAGCAGGAAACTAAGGTGAATTTTTGAACAACAATGCCACATGTACACCACTAATATTTAGAGAAGCCAAAAAAGTTCCTCATCTGCCCTCGATACCCTGTTACACGGCCTATGATTGTTATTAAATTTATATCTGTTATTTCTTATTTAATTAGGCATGTTGAGCAATATTATTATTCATGTGTATTGTTTTACATCAGAACATCATTTATCATATTTTATGCGTGTACAACATAACAAGTGCCCAATGTGTTAAGTTGGTGGCACACAGGAATTAAATTATTAAAAACAGATCTTGTTATTAAATAATACTTGCCATAATTGTTAGGCTTACTTCATAATTGCCTGTGTAGTATTGCACAGGGAGGAAGGTGTATGGCATCCACTCATTACAGGGATTATGATTCGTGAATGATCTTCATTGAAAATCAAGTTCTCAGTGCAACTTCGCATCAATGTTAATAAGCATCACACACAATACACATTCATGTGCACAAACACAACGCCAAGTTTGGAATGTGTCTATACATGGGCCACCGTTAATATGTTGCATCTGCTTTTAATTTAAGTTGTGGAACTAAAGTTTTATATCATGACAGTAATCTCCCATTTAGTAGTTATATCAATGTAATGTCAGTGTTTTTGTTAATACATTGTAGTTTAAGCAAATGGTAGTATGATACTTCTGATATAATTATGAAAGTTTCAATTACCATTCGGTAATGCAGTGAGCCTCATCAGCTACAACTGTATAATATTATAGTCTCTCCACTGTCCTGCAAACAGGACTCAGTAGCATAACTGGAAAGTCCCCCCGTTTCACACATTCAGGTACAAAAATGCTGGAAAAACCGTTGGCATAAAGCCCTAATAACTTACGCCAATTAAGTAAACAATTACTGGCATATCATAAAAAAGAAATTATTAGTAACTGCAATACCTACGCCAACGGGTATACTAGGAAAGCTAATTAGGAAGTAATATAGGTGTAGGCAAGTTTTATTTGATTGTATAAATTTATTAAAATAATGCTTTAAAAAAAACAAGGGGAGCCCCAAATCGCACTTATTTTGACCTGTTTTCAGGTGCCTTTTTATAACTAACTTGATTGCAATGCAAACATGATGAACCACGAGTGACATGAGAAATCTGCGTTACTGTAATAGTCAGCCATATATGGCATATGCATGAAACTTAAATCAATACAATGGCTTACCAGTATCGTTCAGCGTCGGGTGAACAGCATCAAGCCCAAGGGCAAGGCCCACGGGTAGTCTTTCTTCCGATGACCAATAACATAATGAGCATGTGCCAGCTAGGCAAAGTCAATCGCCCTACAATGTTTTTCTATCTGGCTGTTGCTACTAGTAGGGGCGAAGGTCTCGTGCATCAAAAGCTTAAGTATTTTCATGAAACGTGAAACCTTACAAAAACGCCATAAACAGAGCAATAAACACGTCTTTCGTGTCTGTATGCATTCTTATATGTATATCACTAAAGTTACCTGACAATAACCATGTAAAAGTGTGAAATTATTACCTTTTTGTCAGAACGCATGTGCTTGTCAAGGTTTGTATATAACCGGATGTTGTTGTGAGCGAGAAAGGCATGCGGGATTTCCATAGATCTATATAAGGTCACGCTAAGAATTGCCGTCTGCTGGCCATAGAGTTACATCATTAATAATGCCCCTATAAACTATTAACTTACTAACGGGCGGGTGTTTTATTTATTTCTGTGCTGCTGGCCCATTCTGGCCTCATTCTACACGAAATCGCGTTTGATCATGTGACCCAAAGGCAACATCACGTGCACAGTATGGCGGCTAGTTGTGAAATGTTTTCTATGTCACCGATAAAAGTACTCATAAGTAATTATTTGGAGCACATTTCTTCAGTTTCTTGACGCCCAATTGTCGGTTGTATGTCACAGAATACACATGTGAAACGGTTAGTGCGTATCGGTTTTAAAACTTAAGTTATTAGTTCCGTAGCCATTTGGCTACGGAAGTGCCAAATCGCCGAGTTAGCAAATGCCGCACGGGACTTTCGCCCCAGAGACGAAGAGTGGGGCGAATTTTTTTGCCTAGTGCCAGCCGATATGCTTGCCGGGTACACGAGGGAGAATTGTGTATGAGGGTTTTCCGTACCCTATAGGAAGTATTCCAATCACATCACGTCCATCAGCAATGTTCTTGATGCAGGCAAACTGTTTTTCTTTCAGTGCAAACTCTAAATTTAACGACTCTTGCTCTGTCAATAGGACGTGCGACTCGTAACGACTCCATTTGCATTTCTGTAGGTTCATTTGCACTTCTGTAGGCGTTACCGGATGAAGTGCCAGCAACCAATCAGCGTCATCACCTCTGTGTCCAGGCGGTGACTTGTGCAACAAACGGTGGCGCCACAGCGCGGAGTCTGGATAATCGAGGCTAGGGTTCAGTCAGTCTTAAACATAAAAGTAATTCACTCAAGTAAAAGGATCTCCAAGCCGACTTCGTTTTCCCGGACGTTCAAATCATCTTAACCGTAAACGCCGTGCGGTGTTTGTAGTGCAAATTACGATTACCCGTCACTCACATACTTGTTGTAGTTAGTATAGCGAAGCAGCCAAGTAAATTGAAGCAAACGCGAATGTAATACGACAGAACACAGGCACCTATACGATCCGAATGATTCCCGGGAAAAAAACTAATTTGTTTGAGAACTCCCGGTCACCACCGCTGCCCATTGATGACCAAAGTAGGGGTTGCCTATGCGGCGGATACCACCCAGAATACTACTACAGTCTTAATTGTTATGTAGGCCACTGTACTAAATCTCGTCGGTGACTCACACGGATTCCCGGTTGATACTTGTCACAAAACTGATAACTAAAATACAGTGAAACATGTGTATGGTGAACAATGGCACTAGGAAAAGCGTCCGTTATGGACAGGCGTTTGCTGTGAGCTCAGGCGCGTAAATAGCCGTACGCACATACACACGTGCTTCCACACCAATTAATATGGCAAACAAATAGTAAACAAATCCAACCCGCCCCCATAAAATGAATGGTCCATCCCTGGCTGGCGTCCATTATGGAGTGCAAGCACGAATCAGACAGCTGATGGGACGCCATCTACATTCATGGCAAAGGACACAATGTTAACTTGACTATCGTGCACGCCAGAGCAAAGTTCCACTAGTTAGAAGTATGGTGGACACAATCCATCAGATCGTCTATTCCTTCAGCTACTCAGCCCAGAGATCATATACGTGTCTTTTAGGCTGAGCTCGAGTTAGGCAGTCCCCTGATGCTGCAGATGTGGCCGCCCCAACTCTGAAACGGTGACCCTTAATTAGTACTCAACCCACTGAATCCCAGCAGACACTGTTATATCAAACACCCTCCGCAGCACTGGAGTGCCATCTGTGTATGCATGTACGTGCTCCTGCATTGAACCCCTAGCCTGAAAAAATTTCTGAGTCGTGTGGCTGGGTAAATAGATGTGTCTGGGATACGCTGTCCATTAACCTGCAAATACTTAGGGCCCTGTCTACCAATATGCTTAGGGCCCTGTCTACCTACCAATATGCTTAAATTGCCTAAATGAAAATGTGAGCATGTCACCATTCAGTGTTACTTCCCTAAAGTGGAAGCATCCTTGCACTACGATGCTGGATCGGGGACCATATCACACGCACGCAAATAAGCCCTCAAGGCCAGAACCATCATGGCATCAATCATGACACATTTATAATGCGAAGTAAGCACATTTGGCAGCGTTCTAATGAGATGGGCAAGTATTGGCAATCAGAGATCAGACATTGTTCCTAAGTTCTGAGCCCCTGCTGGAAGTCTGGACATAATAACATTCTGAGCATTTTATGGAGAAAAAAAAGAAATGACTGAGACTGTGGAAATAATAGAAGCGGATGCCAAAGCTGCATTATGTAAATGAGCATCATCGTGGCGACTGACACTGGCAAAGTGGGAACGATGACTGGACAAACCCTACCAGCTTCGACCATGCCCACTCATACTGCGCTCTAGATAAGGATTCCAGGGACATCTGCCTGAGTCGTTCTACAGTGTCCATAAGGCAGCTGGGGAGATGTGGAACTGCACTCTCACTGGTTCGCAATTGACACATGGAGCCAACTCACGGAAGTGGAAGTCGTTAATTTGACAACGGGACAGTTTGTCAGCTAAAGTAATGTCACGATCCGGCACATGACGAGCTGTAAAGTTAACATTACAGCGCAAGCATGTCAAAATCAACTTGCGAACTAAAACCATCACACAAGGCCTCATAATCTATGAATAAACAGACACTGTTGTTAGCCGAAGAAACATCCCATAACTCCACAGCTGTCACAATCGGATACCACTCCGGTACAGTAATGTTTAGTGCAAGCCATGAACTGCGCCACCAACCAAAAAAACACTCTGGTCCACGCCCTGCTCCATAGCCTATGCCCCTGAAGCGTCTGTGAATAACTGCAGGTAGTCCCCAGTCTTCAAGTTCTCATCCAAGAAGAAAGCCTTGCCATTAAAATCTGTCAGAAAATCCTGCCATGTTACCAGATGTGGCTTCACTTGCCTGGTCAGTCATAGGTGGTAATGCAGTCTAGAAACACACAGAGTCAAGTATATTAATCTCCTAAGGAGAGCCCTCACTGGCACGACAACGGAGCATGCAAAATTCAACACCCCTACAAGGGACTGCAGCTCTCTAAGCGTGACTTTCTGCTTCTCCAGAAATGGCTGCAGTAGATATCTGCATTGTGTTAATTTGTCTTCGGGTAAACGGACCACCATACTCACTGCGTCCAAAGTGATACTCACCAACTGGAGTGCTGACGCTCGACCCACGATCGTTTCTGGTGTCAACGGGACTCCAGTTTGCTTACATAGGTCAATAAATACCGTCATATAACGTTCGCATATCACCAGGGAATCTGCCATAAACAAAGTCTTCAATTACATGCACCACGTTTGGTAATCCGAGTTTGTTCATTGCCACCCATTCTAATGCTGTACTGAACATTTCAAAGATCGAACATGCGCTCGCAACCTCCAATCGGTAACACAACTCCCCAGACCACACATTTGCTCTTACTTTCTCGGGAACGTTGGCTTGGAGGGACAATGTGGACATTACAAATTGGGACACCTTATCCTACGTTGCTCCCGGGAGATAGTTTACTGAATCGACGATACCTGTCCTACCGTTGGCAATGGGGGCCAACCATGCCACTGGCCAACGCCACCGAAGCCACGTCCTGATGACTCGTGGATGCCACCGGAGCAACATCCTGCCGAGTCATGGATGCCACAGGAGCTATGTCCTGCTGACGCCACCGGAGCCACATCCTGAGGACTCGTAGACGCAACCGGAGCAACATCCTGATGACTCGTGGATGCCACCGGAGCAACATCCTGCCGAGTCATGGATGCCACAGGAGCTATGTCCTGCTGACGCCACCGGAGCCACATCCTGAGGACTCGTAGACGCAACCGGAGCAACATCCTACCGAGTCATGGATGCCACAGGAGCCACGTCCTGACGACTCGTAGACGCAGTCGGGTCAGCGCCCTGACTGCTTGACGCCACAATCGATCATGCCCTTTGACCACCTGCTGATGCCATTGCTGAAGCTGCAACATTGGGGAGAGCAGACTGCAACAGTTCACGCATCACACGCATCTCGTGATTGAGCCGTTCTGTCGCATCAAGACGACCCTCCGCGGCAGCCTCCCACTGACGACGAGCTGCTCACGGACCGCCCGCTGTATCTAAGCGAGCCGTCTCATTGTGCTGTGCCGCTGTCGGATCAACGACATCCATCCGGGGGAGTCGCAATGCTACAACCGTGGCCCTCAGACGCTCCGACTGTCTGATTGGTGGCATTCTGTAACATCAGCTGCACAATTTCACACTGCCAGACCAAAGTCGGTCGACGCAAATTATCTCACATGCCTTAGTCGGCCAATATAAGTTAACTCGCAAGCCATAGTCGACCAATATAAATTATTTCACATGCCATACTCAGCCAACATAAGTTACATTACGTGGCATAATCGGCCAATGTAAGTTATTTCACGGACTAGAATCGGTCGGTTCATATAAGTAATCTCACAGATCAAAGTTGGTTGATGTAAACTATCTTCCAGTGCCATAGTCGGTCAATATACATTAACTCACAGGCCATAGTCGGTCAGTGCGCGTTATCCAGCAGACATGCCAGACTATTCACACAAATACAAAACAATTATAATGTACGTACAAACCCAATCTAGGAGCCACAGCTCTCATCATCACAAAGTTTGCTGTAACCTTAGTAAGTTAAAACGTTATCATGACATCAAAACACGTCCTAGCCACCAGCTTCATTAGATCAAGAAACTTGCAACCTTACATCAATGGACCTGTGCTGACTTCACTGCAGTAAACACTGCTCCCTCCATGCTACGAAACAATTTATAATTCACGAGATCGTTGAAATACAACCCATAGTTATGAAATAATTGTCTTCGCACACGGCGGCAGTAATCTCAGTCCATGACAAAGGTATCGATTGAATCTACCGGATTGGGGACGTCGATAGGTGGCGCTGCTCGTATCGGTAGGATTTATTTGTGCTCCCCAATAGAATTTCATTTTCATAGAGGTAAGTTCTCAGTAAAATCATAACTAGGGGACACCATACATAATTGCTTAGGGAATCTAAGCGATAGTACTTGATATAAGTTAGCAAAGCATATCAAACAAGAATATGAACCAAATAGCGATTCCAAATTCTTGCAAAATCCGGCCATCTTGACTGATGATGATGCTTGATGAGATACTCCCTAAACAGCTGATCTAAGAAGATAGTATAGCGAATTTAGAGATCGAGATAACCAGCTCTGTGAGGCGCACTGGGTTTTTTCCATTTCCCTGTCTTTTACTTCCCCTGGCATAAACACCAGATAGAAGGGACCAAGTTTTAGTGCCTCTTCCGAATGACACGGACAAATTGGGGTGAACGAAATTGCTCAAGTTTCTAAACGCGGCAGCAGGTGGTTTTGAACCCAGGTTCCCTCGAACGAAAGTCCAACGCCTCACACACGACCGCCGCGCCCCACACACGACCCCTGCGCCCCACACACAACCACCGCGTCCCACACACGACCACCGCGTCCCACACACGACCACCGCGCCGCACACACGACCACCACACCCGACAATCGACCACCGCGCCCCACACACGACGATCGCGCCCCACACACGACCACCGCGCCGCACACACGACCACCGCGCCCCACACACGACCACCGCGCCGCACACACGACCACCGCGCCCGACACACGCCCACCGCGCCCCACACACGACTATCGCGCCCACACACGACCACCGCGCCGCACACACGACCATCGCGCCCCACACACGACCACCGCGCCCCACACACGACCACCGCGTCCCACACACGACCATCGCGCCCGACAAACGACCACCGCGCCCGACACACGACCATCGCGCCCGACACACGACCACCGCGTCCACACACACGACCGTCGCGCCCCACACACGACCACCGCGTCCCACAGACGACCATAGCGTCCCACACACGACCACCGCGCCCCACACACGACCACCGCGTCCCACACACGATCATCGCGCCCACACACGACCACCGCTCCCCACACACGACCACCGCGCCCCACACATGACCACCGCGCCGCACACACGACCACCGCGCCCGACACACGACCACCGCATCCCACACACGACCACCGCGCCACACACTCGACCATCGCGTCCCACACACGACCATCGCGCCCCACACACGACCACCGCGTCCCACTCACGACCACCGCGCCCCACACACGACCACCGCGCCACACACTCGACCATCGCGTCCCACACACGACCATCGCGTCCCACACACGACCATCGCGTCCCACACACGACCACCGCGCCCCACATACGACCACCGCGTCCCACACACGACCACCGCGCCCGACACACGACCATCGTGCCCCACACATGACCATCGTGCCCCACACACGACCACCGCGCCCCACACACGACCACCGCGCCGCACACACGACCACAGCGCCAGACACATGACCACCGCGCTTGTTGTCCGAACTTGTTTTCTTCTTCTTCTTCCATTTAAGCTCATCACTATGTTAGCCACATATAAATGTGGCTAGAGTATTTTCAAGTTGTGATCACCATTGCGTGGGAGCGGGTAATGTAATGCCGGTTCGGGTCCGTGTAGGTCAGAATATGTCGCGTCTGCGTAGTTAGGCAATACATTAGTGCATGGACTATATGATATCTAATAATAAGGGCTGTATAATTGTTCTATGTTGGCATGGTGAGAAGGCACTGTCTAAACCTTTCTACTGACGGTTGGCTAACTAATTCTTGTGTGCTCTTGTTCCAAGGTCTGGCGGCGCTGGGGAAGAATGAGAATTTGTAAGCGTCGACGCGGGTGAAAGTTTGGTAGAAGAGATAAGCGCTGCCTCTGGTGCGTGCCGGTGCGGCGGCGAGTGACTTCGTTGTCACATCAACCATTGTCGGTCTGACTGAGACTTAGTCTCAGACTTAGAGTCAGTCAGTACTTATTTGAGCTTAACCATAAGGTTTGTGTCCAAACACATTTTAGTCATGTGCACTCCAACATCCATTGCTACTACTAACATACTTTTTACTCTAGACGCCTAGATGCCAAATACTCCCCGGGGATGGAGATTTCTATATTTTTCATTGCACTTCACAAGCCTCTAGATACCCGGCAAATATTCCCATATATTTAAATTTAATATAGAAAGCACCCAGGAAGACCTTGAAAATAAGACACACAAATAAGGTGTCTTTTATCAAATAATACAAAGAGTCTAGCCAAATAAAAAAGTACCCGAGGACTACGTCAACATCGAAACATCTTAGTCATTTGATAGTATTTGCAGCATTGTGTTTATTCAACCTGCGCCCCTTCCTGCTAATTGGGATGACGCTTAATTAGGCCAGCCTGGTTGCCTTCGGAGCTTCCCATTGGTTAGCGGGGCCCGCGAAAATATTATCGCAGGAAGAGAGTCTGAGAACGGGTTTAATAAGTTACTTTTCTGCACTGCCCCAGACGAGCAACACCTACTTTACTTTCGTTCAACATTCAGTAAGAAAATTCGATTCTCCGATTCTATGTGGTTATTGTTCGTTTCGCGATTTCATATTCGACACGAGCCAGCCCAAATGAGAGCGAGGAGATGGAAAGCCAGAGGATCCGTCCGTGTTCGATCATGTCGAAACCTTCGGCGGCGCAGGAACGGGCTAAGAACACTGAGAAGAGCTCTTCATGCGGCGCGCCCAATGAATCAACGCATGAGGCTCGAACCCCTGATGCACCAAATCTGGGGGTACTCCTGGCCACCATGTTGGCGAAGACGAATGAGAAGTTCGAGGCATTTCGTCGATAGCAGTCGCCGTCGCTGGCCCATCTTCCCAGCCAGACGAGCAGCAGCGTGCCGCTGACGGTCCAACCTCACCAGCCAAGCAGGTGTGACAGCGAGCAAGGACAAGAAAACGTCACCCGCCATCACCTGAACAGGCGTTGAATTGTTCTGACTCTGACTCCGAGTTCATTGACAGCGACTCCCCGGCTGAGGAAAATGAGAGACGAACCCACAAGAAAGCGAAGAGTCAGAAACCATCAACATCAAGTACCACCACTTTCGATACAGGTTGGGCACAGCTGGTGGATGAGATAACAGATAAGTTTAGAAAACGTATGCATGCACTGAGTCAGCGACAGTGCATTGAGTCGGTCTTCAACAACTATGACCGGCCACGTTGTGCCAACGCCAATGAAACGTAACGTTTTGCAATTTCTGTTGCAGGGTTACGACAACAAAGTAACTTCTTGAACTCACCACTGTTACCTTTCAAATACTAGATCACTGTGTTAAACAACTGTTGACTTGGGGTAAAGGAGTGTTCATCGCCAATGCTTATTTACAAGATGCAGTCCGCATTATTCCGGCCTCCCCTTTGACTATGGACTGTTAGGTTTCAAATCTCGCCATGCGATGGGCGTGAGCAATGCATGCCATACCTTTGAGCTGCTGTCACAGGCCCTGCAATGGATAACCCAGCATAAGTTCCACAGCTCTAGTATGAGTCATATCCTTGATGAATCATTTTTGTTTGGTAAGACACAGCCTGAATGCCATTCTAACCTGTGTCGCTTTCTTGAGCTCAGCCAAATGACTAGCACACTTATAAATCAATCTAAAGCAGTGCTCCCTTCCACAACAGTCGCACTTCATGGAGTTGAAGTTGATACCCTGAATCAAACACTGGCATTACCTCTGGACAAAGTGACATTTATTCGGCAGAAACTCTTAAACCTAGCCAAAAGGAAGATAGTCACCTTGAAAGAAATGCAATCCTTGGTTGGCTCCATCAATCTTGCATGCCGCCCCATAGCCCCAGGTCCCGCTTTCCTAAGACGCCTCATTGATTTGACTAAAGTAACGCCACAAGGAGAGCTAACCATTCGCTTGCTTGTAGAGGCCCGCAAGAACATTTCTGCGTGGCTTGAATTTCTACAGACCTTTAATGGTTAGTTGGCTTTTCTTTCAACACATGGACATCGTCAGTTGAAGTGTGTCTTGCAGGTGATGTAGTAGCTTTGCGTACGGAGCTGTCATGGGTGACCCATTGTTGCAGGGTAATTTCCCTTTCCTGGGAGTCAATTTCAGTCAAAGAAATCATACCAATCGTATTGGCTGTCAGCCGCTGCGGGCTAGTATGGACTAATCGACGTTTCTTGGTCTTTTCAGGCAACACAACAGTTGTGGCAGTGATCAAAAGTCAAACTGCCAGGGATCCATAGCTGACGTGTTTAGTTCGCAAACTGGTTGCTGCATGTATTTCTTATAATATCTGTTTCCGCGCCAAGCACATTCCGGGAAAGATCAACGTTGTTGCGGATCGTATCTTGCGGTTACAGGCCGAACACGCGCGCGTCGTCCAACCCAGCCTCGTGTTCCTCATCATTATATCGGTTCCTCTGCCCAAATGTTATTCCAACACTATCATCTTGCTTCGCGCAATATTCAGTCTGATGTTCTTTGGCTTTCGAATGGTAGATGATATCAACATTTCTAAGGGTAATTGTGTGAACAGCTAGCCCCATCACCTTTCCGTGTCCCAGTGTCGCATAAAACCCTCTAAATTACGTCTCGTATTCCGTTCATACAAACATTGTGCCGGTCGTCCTCTCAACCTGGACGTTCTCCTCACAGGCAAAACAGCTAGTCCATATCGTCGATGGTAGATTATATCACGATTAGTGGACATGAGCAGGGCCCTCTTTCCCGCTATGCCAATAAGTTGCCAGTCCAAAAAAACTGCATTTGCTAAACACCTAAATGCAGTCATTGTTCACACGGACTTGTTTGCTGCCGGTATTGTACATAATAATATGTACATAACAAAATTATGATTATGTTAACCTAAACAATGCATGGCTACTAGAACCCCAAATGGTGAGGATGGACTTAAGAAGGGTACCCCTTAAACAACTTACAAGCTGGGCGTTTAAACAGGCTCTTTATCTTAACTCTCTCGTAGCATTTCACACAGCACAACAAACCCGAGATTTGCATTAAATCCTCGCCTGAATGAGAAGTAATATTTCTTCATCCCGGCTTGTGTGAAATGTACTTCATCTAACAAACATCACTCAGGCGTTTATGGTCCCACAGGCACAAGAAGAAGGAAGCACCACAGTTGACCTCGTGTATACCTCGTGTATGTGCGAATTGAAATTGAAGGAATGTATCAATTTAAATATATTACGAAACACACGCTATCGCACACAAGTTGCTGTTTATTTGCACTTGAAACCAATAATGACCGAATATATCGTTATCCGATGTCGTCCTTTCACGGACGGTGAAACAGCTGCCAATTACCTGGCTTGTCGACTATTCCGTGTGTGAAGACTGTCGATATTTGTATGTTCACCTGTCGATAGCGTCATGCTCTGATAACTGTCATATTACCCTACTGCGGCTCCAAACGTCTGTCGTAAGGGCGAACCTAAACTGAGAGGCCGTCGCCGCATAGTCTCCGCTGTGACACACACCTCTGAGGTAAGGGGACAGCGAACAGATCCTACACAGGTAGCACCATTCGAGTAAACTATCAGTAGTGTCTAGTAGTGCCCAGTGCGATTACTGCCGCGATCAATGCAGCCGGTCGCCCTGTTTTTGAAACATATGCAGCGCCAGGTTCCATGCGGCCTCGTCGCTGTGTTTGCCGTAAGGTCGCAATGCTGGCCTGATTAGTCGACCATGTCAACTTAAAATACCCCTGCTATGCATACATTTGTAATTACAATGTTCTTGCTGTATCATGGCTTTCATGCAAGGCTGTTGCCCCTGTGTCATATGAAATATGGACCCCATATATATATATATATATATATATATATATATATATATATATATATATATATATATATATATATATATATATATATATATATATATATATATATATATATATATATATATATATATATATATATATATATATATATATATATATATATATATATATATAGATATATATATATATATATATAATGATAACAGTATTCGCCGTACTCAATATGTTATTGAAAGGTTGTAGATGTGGGGTCCATTTTTCCTGCCATGATTAATAATAATAATAATATCATTCAAATGTCACCTGGGTCCAAACCTCATCTCACACAAGTTAAATTCACCGACAATATATATCTATATATATATATATATATATATATATATATATATATATATATATATATATATATATATATATATATATATATATATATATATATCGGTTTTATATTTGGTATATGGGCATACCCATGTTACTTTGAAAGGGTTCACATTTTGTGGTCTACAAACACGACTGCGCTCGTGCACCCATAACATAATTAACATAGTTGCATACACAATATGAATAGTTATATTTTTTAAGTTAACTATATTTTACCAAACTTTCCTTTTTATTAAAAAAGCAAGCATTCTTTCGTTCTTGGACATACTTGACTTAAATGCATAGGCTATATATTCCCCTCGCTGTCCTCCTTTCTTTACTATTTATGACATGCCGCTCTGCTGTTAACAGCGGGAGCCCAGTATCATTCCTGATCTGGTCACTCCACCTCCTCAGTGGCCTTCCTCTCTTCCGTTGTCATTTGAAGTCTTCCTTGTACGCTTCCCAAACGATGTAATCTCTTTGCCTACGGCAAGCGTGCCTAAACGATCTGGGTCATCTGTCTGGTGATACGTGTGATGGATTCAGGGGTGAAGGTGTCCTGTCTGGTCTTGATATTTTGTAATTGTTCTGCCCTGGTAACATCTCAGGCAACGCGTCTAACAAAAACTCAAGAGAGTGTGTCTCCTGTGATCGCAGCGTCCACTCCTCTGCACCTTAGATTGCTATCGGCAGTATAAGGGCCCATGTAATCTGGTTTTCATTCTTTTGTTGAAATGCCTCTGTTAGAAAATATGCTAGTTCTTTAGTATTTATATACTGTTTATTAACTCCCAAGGCTGCAAATGTGATTACATTCACAGTTATGCCATCACTACCTGTACATGAAAAATACTTTTAAATACTATTCTAAATAAGAACTAAAAATAGTAATTTGTTTTGATATCCAAATCATTGAGTTTTGCAATTGAATTTTTTGTCGTAATGACATTTAGATCGATCTGATTTGTCTATGTAAGCCCATGATTCAGTAATACACATTACACGAGAGTCCAAATCCTCTACCATGATGTAAAGCCCATAGCATTTAAACACATACAATCAAATCCAGCTTCAGAAATTATTTACCTTTCCTTGCTAATTTATGTGCACAACTAGGCCATTCCATGTGAAAACAACCAGCAATGTTCCCATCAATTTTGATTACATTTTCACACATATCAGGCCTGTTGTGAAACGTACTTATACTAAAGAACTTTAATGAAATAGTGTTAAAGCTATTTCATTTAAGAATAGAACAATTAGCACCAATTTGCATTACCACGTAAACAGACATAACTCTGGCCCCAATGGCCTTATATGTTGATATTGGTCGTATCGATACAGCTAAGACATTGCCCTGTTCACATATTTGCATCATATGTTAGTTGAAAAATATTTTATCGTAAAGGTAACTGACCTTGACGTTTGACCCGATTTATTCAAAATGAGTAAACTTTGAGATTGATAAGATTTGACTATTAGAAAGGTCGTTGGCTGGATTGTTTGACTTCAAGGAGGTGTTGGCTTAACTGAGTCAGATGGATCATTAATATAGAACACAAATAAACAGCTTTGGTTCTAGATATTAATCTTGTGCAACACCAGATAACATATTAACGTGTATTAAGTAAACAATGATCATGATAACAGAAGTAATATTAAAGCACAGTAAATTAACAATTATTCATATTATCCATAGTATGCCAATTTAAACTGATGCGTCTTTAGTTGTTAACTTTGCGAAGAGTAGTGTTTTTTAACGTTCTTTGACATGGGAATGTTGTTTATGTGGTATTGACTATCGTGGTTTTGATCTCTAGTCTAATGTACCGAGCAATGCTGTGTGTGGCGCGTATTGATATAATTAGACCGTAACTCTCACCCCATCGCAGTAACACACTCTTGTCACGCTCTGATTGGCTGGTGGCCTCCTGGAGTGGCCCGTAGCCTTGAAAGACTTGTAGGGATTTGATGACAGGTGGTTATTTCAGGTGTGCTCATTCTTGATTTCCTGCTGGACGGTTACCGACTATGCATTATAATGCAACAACTCTATTTGTGTGCGATAGGAAACATTATTTTAATAATATAAGCACGTATGTGCAACGGTGATTCGAGAACAATAGAGCAGTTACGCCGACATAAATGAACTTCATTCAGTAAGGCAGCTTTCAATATGATTATCAATACCTACCACGTTGCTTAAATATATTATGCTAAATATGATCAGTGATAACATAGACTTCGGTCATGCGTCGTGTTTTTTGTGTAGGGCTATTAGGCACACGTTAATATGACCGTTGTGATATAACCTTTTTATGATACGGTTGATGCAAAATGACCGTAACTTTTTATTTGCGTTTATAGTGGCTGCCATATTAACAGCGTTCGACACAGCTATGGGCCCGCTGGCCCGGGTCCCGTGAATCTGACGTCGGGTCCGAAACTGTCATAAGTCACAGGCCCGGTTGGCTCGCACGTACAGTGGGGGTTGAAGTGGACATACTGAAACAGTGTTTGTCGAAGTGGGCATACTGAGACAGGGGAGGTTGAAGTGGTAGGAATGACAGAGTGGGTTTAAACTGGAGAGCCTAATACAGTGGGCGTTAATGTGGATAAATTGATACAGTTGTGGTTGAACATGACAGAAATACGGTGTAGTGCTCAAGTGGACATGCTTAAGCCGCGTGGTAAATGTAAAAAAAAGAGTGGAACAGTGGGGGGGGGGTTAAAGAAGGTTGACAGAGTGGGGTTTAAGTGGACTGACTGAGACAGGAGGGTTAAAGTGGATAGACCGAGACAGGACGGTTAAAGTGGATAGACCGAGACAGTGGGTATTGAAGTGGAGAGACTGGGGCAGTGGCTGTTGAAGTGCACACACTGAGACAGTTGGAGTTGAAGTGCACACACTGATATAGTGAGTGTTGAAGTGCACACCTTGAGACAGTGGGTGTTGAAGTGGTGATATTGAAACGGTGGGTGTTGAAGTTCATACATTGAGACAGTGGGTGTTGCTGTGATCAGACTGAGACAGTGGGTGTTGAAGTGCGCACAGTGAGACAGTGAGTGTTGAAGTGCACACACTGAGACAGTGGGTGTCGAAGTGGTCATATTGAAACAGTGGGTGTTGAAGTAGACAAATTGAGGCAGTGGATGTTATAGCGCATACACTAATACAGCGTGTGTTGAAGTACACTGAAACAGTGGGTGTTGAAGTGGTGATATTGAAACAGTGGATGTTCAAGTGCACACATTGAGACAGTGGGTGTTGCAGTGATCAGACTGAGACAATGGGTGTTGAAGTGCACACACTGAGACAGTGAGTGTAGAAATGCACACACTGAGAAAGTGGGTGTTGAAGTGCACACACTGGTTGAAGTGGTCATATTGATACAGTGGGAGTTGAAGTGGTCAGAATGAGACAGTGGTCGTTGAAGTGGTCATAATAATTGAGGCAGCGGTCGTTGGAGTGTACAGACTGAAACAGTGCAGGTTGAAGTGGTCAGACTGAAAAATTGGGGGATGCAACCGCTGAAAATCAGATTGCCATTTTCAAAACAACGTTTGTGTAACTGAGATTCGAGAACTGTACAACAGTTGCACCAACAATATAATTGCTTCATTAACTAAGTTAACTTCCACTTTGGTGATGAATTCCTACCATGTTGCAGAACTATGTTATAATAACATTGACTAGTGGATACATAGAGCTTCGTTCAAGCGTCACATTTTGTGTAGGGTTATTAGGCATAATTGAGATTACCTGTCGTGATATACTCCTTTAATACGGTTGATGCACAGTGACTGTACCCTGTTATTTACGTTCATAGTGGCAGCCATATCAACAGCGTTGGACACGATTGCTGGCCCGGGTCCGGACACACGTATAAATATCGTTGAATTGCTTAGTTATGATACCAAAAACATCGAAACAGTAAATTACATTACAATAAGTTACGTTATGTTTAACAGTTGGAATGGTTTTGCTTCACAATGTTTAGAGGTTTGCCACTTGTGCAATACTGTCCAAAACACATTGCAATGATCTGTTGGCATAATAAGTTTTAATAATAATGTGTACATGTGTACACAACGAAATGGTTTGGTGTTGATGATGACGTTGCACAACTTCGTAATTGTCTAATGTTCTAAACTTTCAACATATAATGTGTCTGTTCATATGTTTGAAGCACCAAGGCGTTGATATACGCAAAGGAATTGTGAGTGAAACATTTATGGTTTCTTTTAAGCTAATTTGTTACAGAAAACTCGCTACATAAAACGAAGCAAGGCATAATTATAAGACGAAAAATTATTCTAGAAGTTTGGTGTTTTATACATCCATTAGTCATATGAGCACACAACAATGACAATGGGCTGTTATATTTCACCTACGCCTGAATGCACACAACTGGTTTTCTTCCCAAACCCCAGTAAACATCTTTGCTGTAATCTTATGCAGAATAGTTACAAAATTGTCCTTAATATTTACTTCTTTAGGAAACAATAACGCATAATGACATCTATGGCCATGACAATTCCTGCTACTTGTTCAGAATGGGCTAGCCAATTTTTTTATTTTACACTTTTAACGGCATTGTTTCTTAATAACAGGAATCCATGATAGATAAATAATTAATACGACGGGGTAAAGGTGTGGGTGAATGTAATCCTCGATTTTCTATTTGAAGGTATTATTCATGGTCATAAAGGTAAGATGGGTATTTTGAGATTGTGTATGTATTTAGACCACACTCACTAGATCAATCCTGAAACAACTATATTTATTGTCGGGTAGACGTACCTAGTCTCGGTATTTAACTGGAAATGTTTTATATTACACATAGACGTATTTCATAATGTAACATAAAAGTACATTTTTCACGAAAGATAATTGTTTAATTTTAAATAATTTTGAGTAGTTTGATCATCACTCTGCGGTTGCGGTATGCATTTATTGTGCATCCGTGTGATGTGTCCCTGATTATATTGGCCAACTGGATTGCCGCAGTCGATCGTAAGTGTACATAAGGTCTTTCAGACTATCTGACTCCTTCGTCCATGCCGAGGTGTGGATGGGAGATGAGATATCTACATATTTCTGGTCTGCCCGCAGTCAGATCTTTGTCTGGTGGTTGGTTCCAAGTTCTAGAACATCTCTGGTTGGGGTGATATCTCCAGACCCATTTTGGTACCAAAGAGTTGGCCGGAGACTGACATGTTCGACGGTTGGCTGTTCAAGTGTGTCAAACAGGTGACGCTCAAACTATTCTGGCGAGTTCTCCGTCGCTACCAACTCCATTGACAAGGAGTGGGTTGTTCTTCCCATGGCCAATAAAGGCCAAGGTTGTATCACAACCTCTTAGTGCATGGAAGCTGAGTAGGTTATCACTCACATGTTGTGTATTTCATAAACTGCATGTATTGGGTAACATTACCACTTCTTTGCCGTGCCAGAGATCACCAACACTTCAGCTGCTTTTGTGGATATGAAGTGCACCAGAAGCAGCATGCAATCTATGTCTCTGCAGATCACCAGCACTCTTTCATATCCTCCATTGACTGTCTCACATGAATAGAGTATCAGCTTGGCGTCATCCTCTTCATGGTTTCCCCAAAGCCTGATAGTGTCTCGTCTCACATATGTAGCGTCAGAGAATCCGCCTCCTGTTGTCTGCTCGGATCATTCTGGTAGATCGTTCCCCTTCTTCATGATGGCCTCGGATAAAACCAAGGCAATTAATTAGCTCCAAACCTGTGAAAGTGGGACATGCTGGCCATCGACAAGCTTGCGAACTGGCTTCTTCTTTTCCACTCGCTTTGAACGGGACACTGTCCTGGTTGAATCCGCCCCAATGTTGTCATCAAACGCCACATCAACTGTTGTTGTGTGCTCTCCAAAGTGACGTTTTATATTTTGTATGAACACATCAGCGTAGTCGCCAAATGTCTAGCACCCCTGAGGCTTTTCAATAGTTTGGATGAATCAACGAATCAGCACACATGTGTTCATGTCAGTCTCCTGAACCTGGCCAGCGTAAACGGGATTGGAGACAGCTCATACAAAAGATATTCACCATGTTTACGGTTCGATCCACAGTGACAGCACTGAACAATCGCTGATATAGCTTTCAATCAGCTTTGACAGTTCATCCACTCAGTTGCCTGATCAGCGGGAACTTGGTTGAAGCGCATTTTGGTTCTCTTCACAGCAAATTTCTATCAATGGAGTTTCATGTATCTTAAATAGACATGTCCCCATCGGGCATAGTTTGTGTGGTCGTAGATGGGGAACCATGACATCATTGCAGCGAATACTTCTAGATGTCAGAGATCAGTTGCTATCCCTCTCACCCCTGATGAAGTCTAGCAGGATATCCACCATATTCATGAATGCCAACCATATCCAGAAGACCATACTCGTTCTTCAAAACATCTGACAGCGGATCCACTGCATTGCAAAGTCTAATATGTGGTTGCCACATCTCTTCTTGGACAACGTAGTCACATTTTGTGCAATAGCTATGACTTCCACATCATTTAAATGACCATTTGCCATGATTCAAACATTGACCATTTGATGCACCACAGTCCTTCACATGTCAGCTTTTCCCCCTCGCGGCACCGTAGTAGGCTTTGCCATCCAGCAGTCTCTGTGGTGTTCGCTGCACACGCACGCACACACACACACGCACGCACGCACACACGCACGCACGCGCACACACACACACACACACACTCTCTGGCTTCTGCCCATATGCATATATCCACAAAGCAACCGATAACTTTGTGTAGAACCTATTAAACACTCTGTTTGTTCGGATTAAACCTTTAGTTGTCATCGATCACAGCATTTTACCAATGCTTTCGTTGCACTGCACACACTATGCCACGTGGTTTAATGCGACGAGCGCTGGCACTCTATTTACAACACCAATGTGGAGGTACAGGCAAACTGCAGTAACTTGAAAGTATTAAAAATTGGTTAGTACATCCACCGACAGATTTGTAGGCGTCATTATTTTCTTTACGGTTTCATAGAACAAATTGAAATTCCACCGTTGCAATTTCCGCTACAGCCCTTTTGGAATGTTGACCTCCAAGACACGAACATGAGGGTATCCCCGGGGAATTTCGAAAAATAATGTACGAACATTCCCATGGGCACCCGAGCACGCCTATGCGCAGAAAACTTGGATGTACGCGGTAAACACATTTTGAGAAAATCACACTTTTCCGTTGAATTATTCCATACATTCATGAATGTTTACATTCAAACACATAGTAACACAGAATGTACATCTATATATCAGAAACACTTTGGTTTTATGCTAAGACGTGATCAAGTAGATGCAACATGCTGGTTTTAAATGCGGGTGTATAAATGAAAGGGGCATAGTAAATACGAAAAAATTAAACATTATATCCAATTCATGGGCCAACAAAGACAGCAGATGTTGAACTAGAACTGACAGGATTTGTAATGTTTAGGAGATATCGATTAGGAAGCAGGGGAGAGGAATGATTTTGTACAAATAAAATTAGAAAGGGATGCAGATTGCGATGAAGTTGTTTGGTGCAATATGGTTACAGGAAATTCAACATTAACTGTTGGATTAGTTTACCGAAATCCACACATAAACGAAGAGGATAACACAAAAATACAAAACGCAATAAAGGAAGTGAGTAAAGGGGAATGTAATAATAATGGGAGATTTTAACAACGGACACATACAATGGAAATCTCTAGAGAGTACAGGGGGTGAGGACCAAACATTTATATCTTCTTCACAATCGAATTAGCGGACAATGTCAAAATACATAATCAAATATATTTTGACATCAAAATAAAATCAGAAAGTAAAATTACGATAAATACAAGAGAAACGTCCCAAAGGTAAATACAAAGATATGGGAAAATACCCAGCAAAGCTAGATTGGAATAACAGGTTGAGAAATAAGACAGCAAATGAATGTTGGAAAATTCTAAAATATGAAATTGAGAGTATCATTAAAAATGTGTTCCCTTAAAAATACAAAGAAAACGGTCTATAAAGAAACACTTGTCAAAAGAAGCTATTAGAAAAATAGGGTGGAAACAAACTATATGGATGATTTATAGGCGTACCAGAAATGACGAAGTCTACAAAAATTAGCATGTTACATAACAATTGTATATATATATATATGTCAGGAGTAACCCAATCGTACGAGACAAAGTTCGACCCCTAGAAGACAGTGCTAGAAATACAATATCACATGGTGTTTTAATGGCTGAAAACCTAAATAGGTACTTCAGTTCAGTGTGTACCAGAGAGGATATTAGTTCATTACCAGTTCCAGATGCTAAATTTCATGAGGCAAAATCATACTATTTTGGGCAGTTAATTGTAATTCCATAAATAGTAGCTAAGAACGTAAAAACAATGAAGTATAATAAATCACTTGGAGTGGATGAAATTCCGCCAAAACTACTAATAGAAACAATAAAACAAATTACTATACCTCTTGCAAGAGTGTTCAACTTGTCATTAAAGGAGGGAGTGGTTCTTTTGTAATGGAAAGAGGCAAACATCATACCATTATTTAGAAAGGTTTCGAGAAATAAGTCAGATAACTACAGACCAGTAAGTTTAACGTCAGTGATTTGTAAATTATTAGAAAGGTTAATTAGGGACCATATGGTGAACTTCCTTGTTAGGCTTTAACTTAAATCCATATCAACATGGATCCGTATCAACATTCAATGTACTAAAATGTTAAATTAGATCTCCTCTTAATTTTCTAGGCTGTAGTTTTGTTAAACCATATTCTTTCAGGCATCTTTTATAAATAATAGTCCATGACAGGGAAAATCCCCCCATAGGGAATTTACGCCACAATGTTTTTTAAGAAGCTTATAACATATACATTTTACATTTAGTTGTTTGCCACCCGGGAATTGCTGCAATCGTGTATTTTATGGTGATTTAATACAACCAGTGTCAATGGCAAAGTTTGAAAGTATGGACGGGGTAGGGATAGATAGTAGTCCATTTTATCAACACATATCTGCTGACCATAGCAAATGAGGCATCAATGGAAAGCCATTTGAATACATTTTCCAACAGTGTTACAATTAATATATAATTATGCAAGAATAACGTCATTATGACGTCATACCTGAGCTATGTTATATAAATACTCAACATTGTGGTTCACAGGCAAGATTTAACAAGATTTAACAAGATTTGCCATCCAAGCCAAAGGCCCAGATGGCAAGTGGACAAGGAAGCCATTGGCTTATCGAGAGTCCAACAATGTTCATCTACTTATAACCCGCCCTCCTGAGATATGTGTCAACCTTGTTTTTAAACATATTCACGCTGCTAGCAGTTACACAATCTGTAGACAATTTGTTCCATTCATTTATTGTCCTCTGTGAGAACGAGTGCTTCCTGATGTCCAATCTACATTGATCCTTTACTAATTTTTCCTCATGTCCTCTAGTTCTGCTATCCTTCTTGAGTGAGAAAAACATATTTCTATCAATATTTTCATACCCATTCAATATCTTAAAAACTTAATCTGATCTCCTCTTAACCTCCTTGTCTCTAGAGTTCTTAAACCACATTCTTTCAGGCGTTCTTCATAACTAAGGTCTCTCAGTTCTGGAATCATTTTAGTTGCTCTCCTTTGTATGCGTTCAAGCGTATCTATATCCTTCTTACGATATGGTCTCCATGCTTGTATACAGTATTCTAAATGAGGTCTAACTATTGCTTTATAAAGAGGTATAATTAACTTTATTCCTTTGTATGTTATGTTTCTTCTAATCAATCCAAGAATTTGATTACCCTTTGAAGCTGCAATACCACACTGCTCTGAAACTTTCATATCAGCGCTTATTGTAACTCCTAAGTCCTTTTCTTTTAAAGTAGTACCCAGAACAGTATCTACCATTTTATAGTTTACATTCAAGTTCCCATGTCCTGTATGTAGGCATTTACATTTCCCAAAATTGAAAAACATCTGCCATTTCTCAGACCATTTCACTAATCTGTCTAGATCGTTTTGTAAATGATGTTTATCACCATCAGTATTAACCTTTCTAAACAGTTTTGTGTCATCCGCAAATTTCAGTACGTTACTTGTTATACTGTCGTCCAAGTCATTGATATAAATTAAGAATAATATAGGTCCTAATACTGATCCTTGAGGTACCCCACTCAAAACCGATTTCCAATTTGAAACTTCTCCATCTACTACAACTCGTTATCTTCTGTCAGTCAGCCATTGTTCTATCCAGTCAGTTATGCTATCCCCGATACCATGGGCTTTTAATTTAAGTAGTAATCTTTGATGTGGCACTTTGTCAAAAGCTTTCTGAAAATCTAAGTAGATAATATCTACTGGCGATCCCACGTCTATCCACTTAGTGATTTCTTCCAAAAAACATAATATATTTGTTAAGCATGACCTCGTTTTAAGGAATCCATGTTGAGATGAATTTAATAATTTATGCTTAACGAGGAAGTCCACCATATGGTCTTTAATTAACCTTTCTAATAATTTACAAATCACTGACGTTAAACTCACTGGTCTGTAATTATCTGACTTATTTCTCGAACCCTTTTTAAATAATGGTATGATGTTTGCTTCTTTCCATTCAAACGGAACAACTCCCTCTTTTAATGACAAGTTGAATACTCTTGCAAGTGGTATACTGATTTGTTCTACTGTTTCCATTAGTAATTTTGGAGGAATCCCATCCACTCCCGGTGATTTGTAATCCTTCATTGCCTTTATTTTCTTAGCTACCAATTCTGGAGTTACAACTAACGGACCTAAATAGTCAGATTTAGCCCCCTGAAATTTAGCATCAGCAACTGGTAATGAACTAATATCTTCTTTGGTAAACACTGAACTTAAGTAACCATTTAGGTCTTCCGCCATTAAAAACCCCTGTGATATTATATTTCCATCAACTGTCTTCTAGAGGTCCAACCTTGTCTTGTACGTTTTGTTTACTCCTGACATATGCATAACAACTCTTGCTATCATTTTTTATGTTACATGCTAGTTTTTGCTCATAGCTTCTTTTAGATTGTCTGATTTCAGTTGTAGCTGCATTAAGTGCCTCTTTGTATTTTGCATAGTCTTCTTCCTTTCTGGTACGCCTATAAACCCTCCACATAGTTTGTTTTAGCATTATTTTTCTAATAGCCTCTTTTGACAAGTGTTTCTTTCTACACCGTTTTCCTTGTTTTTGGAAGGGAACAAATTTATCGATGATACTCTCAATTTCATATTTTAGAATATTCCAACATTCAATTGCGGTCTTATTCATCAGCATGTTATTCCAATCTAGCTTTGCTAAGTATTTTCTCATATCTTTGTAGTTACTTTTGTGGAAGTTTCTCTTGTACGTTTTCTTATTTTTACTTTCTGATTTTATATTGATGTCAAAATGTATTTGATTATGGTCACTATTACCCAATGGTTCAAATATATTTACATTGTCCACTAATTCTTTTTGTGATGACAAAACTATATCTAATACATTTTCTCCCCTGGTTGGTTCTAGTACGTGCTGAGTAAGAAAGCTATCCTGGATTAAAAACAGAAATTGTTGGTCCTCAATCCCTGTGCTCTCTAGATAATTCCATTGTATATGTCCATGGTTAAAATCTCCCATTATGATACATTCCCCTTTACTAACTTCCTTTATAGCGTTTTTTATTTTTGTGTTGTCCTCTTCGTTTATGTTTGGACTTCGGTAAACTAATCCAATAGTTAATTTTTAATTTCCTGAAACAATTTTGCACCAAACAGCTTCATCGCAATCTGCTTCCCTTTCTAGTTTTATTTCATAAGCCTGAACAGATTCTTTAACATATAAAATAACTCCCCCGCCCCTTCTTCCTATTCGATCTTTCCTAAACATTACTTATCCTGTCAGTCCTAATTCAGCATCTGTTATATCTATGTTGGCCCATGATTCAGTTATACCAATTATGTGAGGGTCAATATCTTCTACCATAATGTTTAATTCGTTTCTCTTATTTACTATGCTCCTTGCATTTAAACATACGCATCTATAACCTTTTTCAGAGATGTTTTTTCGGATGATTTGATATTGGTTTATTTGTGCTAGTGGCCTCTTGTTCTGCCTGAGACACCTCTAGGTAACCCCCCTGCACTTCTAGTTTAAAGAATGTTTACTTCCAAAAATATTTGTCATTTTACCCATGTCACTATCTACTGCTGCTGAAAGTTTGTCCGCGAATACTGCCGCCCCCTTTCCACTTAAATGAAGCCCATCCTTTATGTACATATCAGCCCTCCCAACAAAACTTCCCCATAAATCCACAAATCCAACTTCCTCTTCCCTACATAGCTTCTGGACTAACATGTTAATTGCCATCCCCCGACAATTTCGATATTTGTGACCCCTCCTGCCCATTACAGGTAAAATCCCTGACAGTATTACCTGCTCAACCCGCGTCTGTTTTAGTGTTCTGACCAACTGCCTATATTTCCTAACTATGGCAGTTGTACCCTCCCTCTCTACGTTATTTGTCCCTACGTGTACTAAAACAGATCCACCCTTACCCGAGCCTACGATGTTTTTTACGCTCTCAGTTATCGCCTCTATTTTGGCTCCAGGCAAGCAGACCACCACATCATCTCCCTTGTTTAAGACTCTGTCGGTCTTCCTAACTATCGAATCCCCCACAACCACCCTCGCTCTCTTCCTCACCCCTTCTATCACTGCTGCAGAATAACTCTTCCGTTCGATCCCCTCCATCACAATCTGTCCTGACCCCTTCCCTCCTGTCTCCTTCGCTCCTGTCTCCCCCACTTCCCACTCCTTTGCTCTTGTCTCTCCCACTCCCCTCTCCTTCACTCCGGTTGTTTTCCCTCCCGTCTCCCCTACTCCCCTCTCCTTCACTCCGGTTGTCTTCCCTCCCGTTCCTTTCCTTCCCGTCTCCTTACGCCCTGTCTCCCTACGACCTGTCACCTTCCCTCCTCTCAGCTTCCTCCCAGGCTGCGGTGAGCTCTCCCTAGCATCTCTTGTGTCTTTCCCCACTTTATCATCTACCGTTCCCCCACCGGAACTACTGGCACAACCCCCCTGTTCCCTTCCCACCATTGCCACAACGAGCAGCCTCAGCTCTTCCAACTCCACCTCTAGTTCCTTCATCTTCGTACATCCCCTACACTCAAAACTAAAACTATCTGCCTGGACTTCTCGCACCCAGACTTGACGAAGTCCACCCAGTTACTGCAACTGCCACAAATTAAGTGCCTTGTGGCCTTTAACTGTCGTTTGCACGGCGCCATCATACAATTTAGGTTTAATTAGTTTGAAACGTTAGCCTTGAATAAGGCTGTTTTTGTGATCAAAAGAACACTTTAGGCTAATATACTTGCTAAAGGTGTCTTCTATTAACCTCGCATGAGAAAAAAAAAACTGCCACCTAGCGAATACGGAGAACACTGTGTAACAAAACAACGAAGTCAGTGTGTTCTAATTTACGCTAAAATCCTGCTGTTAATTCCTTTTTACCGAAAACGTTTACTACCACTATGTCAGATATTACCTTATGTATGTAATTTAAGTAAATAAATCACTTTATCTTATATATATATTAGCCAATGTAAACGATAGCTCGATGCACGGGTTGAATTCACGACCTGTAAACAAACTCCCTTTTATCACTCGTTGAGTTTGAATCCGAGAAAAAATACTACCTCTGTTAACAAAAGCGGTTTCTTAATATATGTCTTCAAGAAGTTGGTGAACAATATATGTATAATACTAATACTTATTCTAACCAATATTCCAATGTTACTGACTATTCACTATGCTATCTCAATTTTCGAATGGTAAACAACCCTATTAACGCTCGCTGAATTCCCTGACAGAATCCGAAACTAACTTACTCTAAAATACTCCCTCTGACTAATAATTAACAAAACCTGTTTCCTAATATATGTCTACAATACGTTTGTGTATAATATATATGCAATAGTAATACTTATTCTATTTGATATACCGCGTTTTTCTGTAAATGATCTACACCAAATTCAAGTCGCTGCACCAAGTCCAAGTAGCCGGAAGTCAAGTCAAGATAGGGGAACCCCTACAACGGATTTCCACCTAGGGAATTTACGCCACAATATTTTATCGGAATCCTATAGCATACACATGTGAAATTGCTTGCCACCTGGGAATTGCTGCTATCGTGTATTTTTGTTGGTTTGATACAACCAGTGTCATTAGCAAAGCTTGAAAGTAACGAAGGGGTAGGGATATATAGTAGTCCATTTTATCAACACATATCTGCCTACCATAGCAAGTAAGGTATAATTGGAAAGGTATTTGAACACACTTATCAGTGTTGTTACACTTAATATGTAAATATGCATGAATGACGTCTTTGTGACATCATACATAAACTATGTTATATACATTACTTGACATTTTGTTTCAAGCTTGATGTACTCAATGTATTCTGACCGCAATGTTTTTGTTTTACTTGTAATCAGTGCTCTCTGTAACTGTTAATATTTGTGCATACATCTAATTGTGGGAATATGGCAAAGTAATTTCGGATGCGGCGACAAATCCCTTCCTTCGAACTACGAAAGAGAACAATTTCGATTTGCACCTAGCCTGTGTTCAAGAATTGTGTCCTTTGTTGTTCACTATGGACCACCACAACTATGGTCGGTGCCTGTCCGTCTACTTTCTAACACTCCTGAACTTGTCATGTACTCACACAGGAGCGGACAATTTGCTAAGAAACTGCGGGTTCAGTGTGTCCAGATCAAATACGCCAGGATCAAGAAATCCAGTAGACTTGACTATTGAACAGACGATGAATCGCCATGCGAAGCCCAGGGGAGGCATCATTGGATTCAGCAGAAATTATCCAGCCTACTTCCGATGGCGTACGACTAGACATGCCAGAGCAGACTACGTAGAAACCAAATTGGAGATTGCAGGTATGACATGTTCCGAAGACACGGCACACAAAGACCTTCGGCCATCAGAGATCAGACGTGGTGAGGAATATCTTCAGACACTGATAACTGCTTTCCACAATTTCATAAATCCATTTGAAGTTGGGATCAATAAAGACCTGTTTTGCATTTCGTCTGGCGCACGAGCCCCAGATGAAATTGCGAATGATATCTTGAATGCTGAAGCAGTTGGCAAAGCAGCATTCAAAAGCTTTACACAGAAGAAGCTTGTTGCCAAAACTCTCAAATTCCATACACCTCCAAGGCAGTCTCTTGAAAAGACCAAGAAGCTAAAGTCCTCGAAGATGAATATAGTAGAAATACTATCAGCACAACGGAATCTCTTTGGACAGCTGCTAATTCTCTCTGAAGACAACAACCTTAGTATACAGAAGGTACTGCAATATCCACTTGGTTCGGTCCCATGGGCTTTAGCTACACTGGATGGGCTTCCAATAAAGACAGATGAGACCAAACTGATGTACCAGATTGAAGATGATGCCGCGCTGGTTCATCATCCTTGCATTGACGACTTGGATGCATACGTAGTTGACGGGAACGCTCTACTGCTTGCACTCACTGCTCTGCCTCCAACATTTGAAGAGTTGTCTGATAAAATGTTCAGCGTGATGCCCAAGGTGAAGAGGGTGGACTTTGTGACCGACACCTACAAGGAAAACTCAATCAAGTCAGCTGAAATAAGACGACAAGGAACTTCGGATGCATGCCTCGTTATAGGCCCGTCAACAAAGCTGCCAAAAGAATGGAAGTCATTCCTATCAAACAATGACAACAAGATACATTTGATCAGGCTTCCGCTGTCAGAGTGGCAAACGGCAAAGTATGCTGCACAACTCCAAGGTCGTCAGATCTTTGTCTGCGGAACAGTTGTATCTCATTGGCATCAGCTGATGGCATCACAGTAGAAAGTTCTCCCGTCCCAGCACTCTCCTCGTCTCAGGAAGAAGCTGACACACGAATCATGTTACACTGTTTCCATGTAGCTACATCAGGTACATCTGACCTCATCATCCGATCGCCCGATACCGATGTGTTAATGTTGCTTCTGTACTGTGGTAACCGAATAGAGCAGAACGTGTACTTAGGCTTTGCAAACAAAAGACGACTGATGGATATGAAATGCCTTATCCGTAAATACGGTTAACTGATGTGTTCAGCAATGCTTGCACTGCATGCCTTTTTCTGGGTGCGACTCTACGAGCGCATTCAATCGCAAGGGGAAAATTACAGCCAGAAAGACTTTGGTAAAGCATCCTATGTTTATGTGGATGTTTTAGGGACATTTAGCGAGACAAACGGCGTTCCTGAAGGTAGTCAGACCGAGCTGGAGAAGTTTGCTTGCTGTATGTATGGTAAACCATCAAACACAGATGCCAACAAATTACACCATGACTTGACCAGGCAGAAATTCCACAGATAATATGGGCTACCACTTTCCAGCTATGATGGAATCGACCTGACTCTCTTGCCACCATGTCGATCGTCAATGAAGATGCACGCTTTGAGGGTCAACTACCAAATTCAAGTATGGAAGAGAGCGCATCTTCCATATCCAGATATCCCCACTCCAGTTGGACATGGGTGGAAGATCGACAAGAATGGAGATCTGGAATACGACTGGACTGAAGGTGACATCTTTCCACAAAAGATGATTGACATTCTGTCTGAGAATGCCTATCGGACATCATCTACGACGACGGAGTTGATGATTTTGAAGACAACTTAACTGCACTAGCCAACTGACTGTTGACCAATTGTAAGTAGTATGTAATACAAAATAAAATACTATATAAAAGAATATATATATATATATATATATATATATATATATATATATATATATATATATATATATATATATATATATATATATATATATATATATGTTTCTCTATCCGTTTTATTCATATTATTATATATACCCGGAACATTTATTCGTTATACTACGACAATATTCGTATAGGCAGTTTATATACCTTTCCATCGATACCACATTTCGTATGGTTTGATACTATGTTTAGCGTATTATGCGGAAATATCTATCCCTATCCCCATGTTACGTTTTTCAGCTCATTGGTCATACTTTCAGAACTGGCAGAAATTGCCAAATGGCGAACAACTAGATTTCAAATTGCTATAATATAAGGTCATCAACAAATATTGTCTTGAAAATTCCTTTGGGGGATGGGGGGTTGTACCTGGCCCACGGACTATAAGGTTTCTAATTTCTGGAATTAGTTTAGTTTATCTCCTATTTATTCATCCTAGCGTATATATGTGTTTCTTACGACATGGCCTCCAAGCTTGTAACTAGTATTCTAAATTAGGCCTGCTTATTGCTTTAATGCAATGTATGAGCTCGTTTTCCTTATGTTACATACAGTGATTTGTGTTTATCCCAAACAACTTTATAATTGAATTACCCTTTGAAGCTGCAATCCAGCACTGCTCTGAAGCTTTAATGTTATCACTAATTGTAATAAGTATTTTTTTCATGGATGCACCTAGAGCAGTGTCTCCCGTTTTGTGTTTTCAAGTTCCCCTTATTATCATTTGTGGAAGTTTCTCCTGTACTAATTTTTATTTCTGGTTTTATTTTGATTTTAAAATGTACTTCGTCATGTTCACTGCTTCCCAAGGGTTCATATATTTTAACATTGGCAACAAATCAATTTTGCGAGGACACAATTATACACAGTCCCCCTTCTTGTTTCTAGCACGTATAACTTTGGGTCCTCACCACATGTAATCTCTTGATATTTCCATTGTATATGTCTGTGGTTGCAATTATAATACATTCCCCTTTCTCACATCCCTTATAGTGTCTTGTACCTTTTCATTATCTTCTTTGTTATGTTTGGACTTCTGTAAACTATTCCAATAGTTAATGTTGAATTTCTGTCACTATAAATTGTATTGCACCAAACAGCTTCATCACAATCTGCTTCCCTTTCTAATTTTATTTCATATGCCTAAATACGTTATGTCCTATATACATAGAGTTACATCGTTAATCATCCCCCTATAAACAAGAGCGATAAGCCAACTCACTGCGGTGAAGCTGGCATTTCATTGCACGGCAGAAACAGTTGTATCCACTGGCATAACACATAGGGTAGTACTGTTTATAGTGTGAACATAGCATGTTACAAATAGTTTTCTAACATATTTAAGTAAGTAAGTAAGTAAGTAAGTAAGTAAGTAAATTTATTTCCTCCTCACAATCATCATGTACAATATAAGGCAAACAAAAGCAGTGAAGAGTGAGGTGGCTACCAGATAAGTATAAACTTAACCGGCTAGTAGCCAGTGACGATGACATCAGGAACGAATTAACTTAAAGATTTGTCATTGTCATTTGTTCTTAATGGGGCAAGGCCACCAGACTGATTACTCATTTGGGTGAGGGTGGTCACAGTAGTTGTGTTATAAGTGTGGGCAGTTGGGTTATTCATACTGGAGTGAGCATCCTGCATT